>OMNZ01037013.1:23436-73915 GCA_900303255.1 Lesueurigobius sanzi | reverse complement strand
CTACTTCCTGCTTTGCCGACTGTACACAAGTCAAAAATAACAAAATACTCACCTTCAGTCAGTGATTTCAATTTTCATTTTTCCGTTTCAGTATCACATTGAAATTTTAAAATATGTGCCATTTTGAGTGATTTTGTTTCATTACATGAAACGAAAAATGCGCATAGCAAACACTTCTTTTGCTATTGATTGAACGAACGATACACGGACCTACACGGTCCCGGTCTTCCTTATTTTCTCGTAGTGGAATAAAATGTTTTTTCAGTATGTTGTAAAAGCAAACATTTTGTTTTGCTTTTTTTTTTTTCAAAAAAAAAAAAAAAAAACATGTTAACCTCTAATAATAAAGCCTTTTTAACAATCGTGGACTAGCACAGTATTCTTCATGAAAGTTGTGCTCATGAACTCATCTCTGTGTAGAATTGGGATGTGAGAAATGCATTAGGAATGAAGTTGGACCACAACTAACACTATTCACACACATAACTCAAGTTAATCATATTTGACCATAGTTTGAGTCATTTTGACTTGCCGTGTTAAACAATCTGCCAGTGTTAAATTAAGTGTTAAATTAAGAAAAATCATCTAACTGAAGTAAATTGAGAATTATTGTCTTATTGTAAGTATGATGATATGTTTTTTTCTAATTTAAGAGCAGAAATACTTGCTCCAAGAACAGATTTCTTGACTTACTTTCTCAAATCAAGCGCAAATATAACGAATATAACGTTGTGCTCATAAGTTTACATACCCTTTTCATCTTTTGGGCATTTTTCAAAGAATATGAATGATAACACAATTTTTTTTTCCCACTCATGGTTTGTCAAAGAACTGAGTTTACTCTTTTGAAATCATAATGAAACAGAAACTGCTCAAATGTCCCTGATCTAACTTTTACATGACCTTCAACAACTGCCAGGAAAACTGTTCAGGAGCAAAGAAAAACTCACTTCAGCTGAAATACAGGACTCTCTGATAAAATTGGACAAGTTTCTAAAATTGGACTCTCTGAAAAAATTTGTTTTAAGATACACAATATGTAAACTTTTAATCAGGACATTTGGCTGGTTTCTAGTTGAAAAACGTAAACAAACAGGTTTTTTGACAATAAATGGCTTCAGGCAACCATTAACCACGAGTGAAATCAAGGTTTTTGTGTTATCATTCATATTCTATGAAATGCATAAGTTTACATTCTGTCAGGGTATGTATACTTTCGAGCACAACTGTACCTATTTCAAGAATATTAGATGTATTTCTAGATTGTTTTTTGTAGTCAATTGAACATGCGTTCCCAGCCTTTTTTGTCTCACGTACCCCTTGGGCCTTTCATTTATACTCCGAGTACCCCCTGCTTCGATTGTTTTGTTGATTAGTTATAAATTTATCAGGTACAAAAAATCTCACAGTTAAATGTTTTAAAATATCTTTTCTTTGACCATAATAATTAAAAATACAATTTGTTTCATCTTATTTTTTATCTGAAATTATTCCAAGTACCCCCTGCTAACTACTCGCGTACCCCTGGTACCCCTGGTTGGGAAACACTGAGGTACAGGACATTCAAAGAATGTTCTGCTTGGTTACTGATCTACACAGAAATAAATTATGATAAACAGGGTGTACAGCGTGGTTGTTTAACACAAATCACACCATCACGAAGCACTATTCCCTTGTCGATCATTTTCCAAACCGTAGATCTATAAATATGCATCTTAGACGCTTGTTCTTTAAACATTTAGCCGTGTGAGAGTGCAGGTGTCAGAGCTCTTCCTGGCCTGTATAAAGCTGTTTACACTGTGTTTGCCATTTCCCTCTTTGCGTGTAAAGAGGAGGAGATCAGTGTTTAACATCAGGAGCTGAGCTGAGTAAATCCGCAGTGTGTGACAGCTAACCAGACAGTCTGACAGTATCATTACCAGCAGCACCGCGAGACACTGACAACTCTCACAGCACAGAGGGAGGAGCCAGGAACTAAAACTGTACGCTAGAGGAGGCAGAAGGTTGTCAAGAGCATGAGGGTATTCTATTCTTATTAATATTCTTCAAACTAAACACTGAGGGGCACGATCATCAGCGTACGCACTGCAGCCTTTCCACCAAACTGAAACATTTAACATACATCAGGATTTATATCTGTTATATACAGTAGTGGCTAAAGTGACCAAAAACATATAAGTTACACGAGTAACACACATTAATATTGTAGACTGTAGCCAAAACAAACTTGTATATTCGTCTTATGCTGTATTTATATATGATTTAATGTAGCAAATACGGCAATTTACAGCACAACTACTGTATCCAGTCCTCACTGGTCCCTTTTGTGTAAAAACCTATGAAATAAAATGTCATAGTAAGTATTACAAGTGTGTATACCACATGTTACACAGAAAATAGGAGTGGGACAATCGATCGTTTTGCAATATATTGCAATACGTGTTAGAAAAAAACCATGTGTGGCAATCCTTTGATAACATCGTGCATATTAAATTACTGCTTTACAGTCAATAATAAACTGTAATCTGCCAGGACAATAGAGAGAAGCCAATTTAGGAACCTAAGGCCAAAGGCATTTTTAAAATAGCTTTTCATGTATTGGTGACACATTAAAAACTCTGTTCTAGACAAAATAATACAAATGTTTTTCGCGTAAACTTTAACTCCATGTCAAACTGATTAATAATGTTTCTAACCTTTGGAAACTCAACTAGCGCTTAATTTTTCACTGAATTAAATGTAAAGTAAACCCGTTCTTCATGATATCAAATCACAATTGGCCCCAATGGATTGTGATACATACAGTTGTGGTCAAAAGTTTACATAGCCTGTTAAGTTTACATACTCTTTTAATATTTTGAGCATTTTTCATAGAATATGAAAGATAAAACAAAAATCTTTTTCCCACTCATGGTTAGTGGTTGTGTGAAGCCATTTATTGCCAAAGAACTGAGTTTACTCTTTTGAAAACATAATGAAACAAACTACTCAAATGTCCCTGATCTAACGTTTACATGACCTTCAACAACTGCCAGGAAAATTGTTCAGGAGCAAAGAAAAACTCACTTCAGCTGAAATACAGGATTCTCTGACAAAATTGGACTGGCATGTGTGTTTCAAGATGCACAATGTGTAAACATTTGATCAGAGACATTTGGCTAGTTTCTAGTTGAGAAGCGTAAACAAACAGGTTTTTTGACAATAAATGGCTTCACACAACCACTAACCATGAGTGAAATAAAGGTTTGTGTGTTATCATTCATATTCTAAGAAATGCATAAGCTTACAGTACATACATACCCCGACAGAATAATGTTTTGAGCACAACTGTATTGCATTTTGACAAGAGTGTAGCATCTCAGCCATATACGTCAGTGGAAATAAGACTTTAAGATTTCTTTTAAATAAACAATAATGATTGTAACATTTCTGGCAGCAGTCTCAGAATTGTAATATATGATTAAATAGGGGGTATAAGCACTTGCTAAATCCACTGTACATGTTAAGATTGAGGCTTTTGAACATAAACCCTCGGTGTAGCAAACACATCTCTTCCTGTGATATTCCTCATGAGTGTGACCAACTGAAAGCAGCGGTGTGGGTCAGGCCAGTGTGCGTGCTGGGTGGCGGTCTCCAGGCAGCTGTCATCGCCACAGGGACACCGCGCTAATAGGGACTCAGGGGGCCCCGGCCCATCACAGGCAGCCGCTCTGGGGGCGCGCATCGGCCCCTGGAATCGCGCCATTTCTCCAGCGCTGCACTGAACTCCTCCGCTCCCAGCTCAGGTGGAATAACTGGCTCCGGACCAGAACCCCACAATCCCCTTTCGGCACACACCTCACTAATGATGAGCGACGAGATGCTTTCCAATGCAAAGACTCCATTTTCCCAGCGTTGTCAAAATGGAAATACTGAACCTACTCTCTGAAATATAGGTGTATAACAATGAACATTTGCTTACTACTCTACTATTTATTCTTATGTTATTGTGTTGGAGACTGACACTGAAAATGTTCAAATGTTCAAAGTAGTAGTAGTATTAGTAGTTGTATTTTGAATGATTCATTATTATTTTTGAAAACATGAGTCAATAAAGACAGTTAACATTCCGAGGTGGCCAATATATCGTCTACAAGATCATATTGAAATTGTTGTTTGGAAGATATGCATATTCACAATATGAAGTACTGTATATTGCCAATGTCAAGAAATTAACAAAAAAATTAAATATACTTGATGTGTAATCTCTCAAAATATGAATTTAATGTATGTATGGTATTTTTTCTGCACTTTTGTAGTTTATACAAGAGAATTATCTTTATGACGACACAGCAAGCTAAATTAAGTTTGCCAGCACATTATTTCTTATTTTTGATGGTTTGCAAAAACATCACTTGGTTATTGTTATCGAGAAAGTACCCCAAAATATCAAACTATACATTTTTCGCTCTTTCAAATGCATCTACTGTATATCATGGGTTAGGGCTGTGTATTGCCAACAACTTCAACAATTGATACATATTCCGATACAGGGTTTATGATACGATACGTTTTCCGATACACGTGTACCCCGATGCAGTGTCCAAAGTGCTATACATATTACGATGGGTTTTTTTAGTAGAATGATCTTATAGGTGCACTAAATGGAGGTTTTCATTATGCTATTCAGCACAGCAGATTAAGCCTTGTATTGCAGTAGTCTGTGTGCATGTTGCGATACATTGTTAACAAAGTCAAACTATTTGCGGATCACAATTCGCCTGGCATGCCAGCCCGGCTTCCTCCATGTATGACAGACCTGGGAAGACAGTCTGGGAGTCCATGGTTTGAAAGGCTCAAAATCCCCGGTCAAATCTGGATGGACCAATCACACAGCACAGGAGGCGGGAGTTTGCGATGCATAATTTTCAGCTCCAGAATTTCCCATAATGCGCCCGGTCTCGAACCACAACAATCAAGTCCTGCCTCGAGTCTCGATTTGAACTGCTGCCCCAACCTCAGACTCCCAGACTGTCTTCCCAGGTATATAATACATGGAGAAAGCAAAGCTGGTGTGCCAGGCTACATCACAGTACAGGTGCCTCGATACAACACATGTATTGTCAAGTAACGATATATTGTTGATATGATCGAGATGAGTTTAAAAGCATATTTCATACAGTTTGGGGAGTTTAAAGTTTTGACTAATGTAAGTGTCAATAGGAAATTACTGTTGTTTAAACTAGAAATGTCAAGCTTAAGTAATGTTTTTATTTTGTGAAACTCTCTGTATTGTACTGTAAGTTTCACATTGTTTTAAGTGCAAATGTTTGTAGCCAATATGAGAACCAGTTCTATCTTGCAAATGAGACTAATTAATATAAATAAAGGATTTATAACAATAAATAAAGCTACTTTTTTGTATCAGGCTATTGTTTTTAGCATTATTATTCTGGGTTCATAGTTCATAAAACACTGCACCAGTGTGGTTTTAGACAAATGTCTGCAAATGCAATACACTGCAAATGGCTCGAAAACCTTCTAAATCCACATGACTTGAAAAAGAGCAGTAATGAGGTACATTTGTTGAAAAAAGTCTTGTGTGGAGAAGACTGTGCCAACATGTGGACAGATGAGAAATCAAAGTTGTGGACTGTGAGGGGTAACAGTGGAGTGGGCCCTGATGGCACTCAGACGTGGAGGATTACTGCACTCTCATTGTCTGGTTCCACTCACCACTTGCATGGCCGAGCTGCGAGGCGGGTGCGGCTCGATGAGTAACTGGCAGGGGGTCTGTCCGAAACTTCTGATCTGGGATTCCACAGCCTGGGGGAAAAAGAGAGGGTATCAAAATGTGGCATCACTTGATATTTGACTATACAGTAGATGGCCAAGTGTTTTTATTTTATTTTATTTGGCCATTAAAACAACTCACAAAATAATGCATCATATGTAAGCAAGCGATTACTAAATGAAGGCCATTTTATTTTTTAAGTTGTTATATCAAGTCCTCATTATTAAACACACATAAGATTCTATTGGCGCTGTACCTGACTTTTTCTCTACAAACAATCAAAGAGCGTGTAAGCTAAATTGTTAGTTATAGTCTACATGCATTCTTAACTTTCCTTATTTCAGGATCACTGTCAAAATAATGCTAGAAAAGCCTGCAAATTCATGAAATTGAAAGAAATGGTTTATAATTAGATGCACATACTGTACACATACATATACACCATCATACTTTGTTGAATTGAGTAGCTACGTCTCCGACAAAACGGCCGTGACCTGTGGGGTTCCCCAGGGGTCGATGCTGGGAAACCTCTTATTCCATCTGTACATGCTTCCAAAGGGCCAGCTAATTTGGAGCAATAACTTGTCCTACCACAACTATGCAGACGAAACTCAGATCTACACTGAAAGCAGGAGAACATGCTGTAGATTCACTCTGTCACTGCTTTGAACAGATCTGTGAGTGGAAGCTAAACTCAAAATCATGGTCTTTGGCCCAATGAAACAAAGAGAAGGTGTCAGTCACCTCGAGTCTCTCTCTCTAAAACCTAAAAATCAGGTCAGAAATAAAACAATATAATTGACCAGGACGTTGGACACTGTAACATATTATAAAAAAAACTAAGTATACAAACAATAAACACATTTTACAAAAGCTACCAAACAAACAAAAAATCTGACTTTTTCGTCAAAAGCACTTTGAATTGCCTTGTGTACAAATTGTACCCCACGAATTGCATCTGGAATCAAGTCTTTAAAGTAATACATTTGAAGCAAGAGCTGAACTTTTTTTCCCACACCTATAGCAAGACGGTCTAAAGGTTCCTTGTTTTCTCTGTAAATAAAAAAAAAAACCTATCCCTTTTCAAGCTGTAACACCAAACACACCAAGCATTAACCCAGCGCTCTTCCCCTTGGATCCTAGAGGTACTTCATGGGTCCATGTTTCGCGACACAGGGCATTAGGCTGGAGAGCGGTGGAGGCAGGAGGGCTGGTTAGCTGGTGTTAATGAAGAGGCATAGGGCCATAAATGTCAGAGCAGACGCCGTGAGGGGTCCTGGACATCATCACGGAGCACGGTCAGAGCACTGCGGCACACCACGCCACGGAGACAACGCTGACGAAAAGGCTTTCAAAATGCTGACAGTCGGCAAGGAGCAATTCTAGTGCTACAGGGGAAGAAAAACATTGTGAATTCACAACGGACTAGAGATGGGATTTATGGATATTTAAAGAGAGTTGAAACTTTGGGTTCAAAAGAGTGGCTCGTTTGTATATTGTTTTTAATAATCCAACCTGAAAACTCATATTGTCTTATACCTAACTTGCTCAGAGGTATGGGGTTTGACTAAATGTGCTAATGCCCACAACAGCATTCATTTAGATCTTAGAAATGTGTGTGACGCAAATAAAACATTGTCCCACTATTAATGAAAAGAGGCTATGACTGCTTCACCAAGTCGTGTTTTTGGTTTGGTTGTGGTTTCTTCTCCGCTTGTAGCTGTTTCCTTGTTCTTGATCTGATCAGAATCGCTCACTTCAAAGAGCCATTCAAAAGAGCCGATTCTGGGGCCTTCTGTTTTGTCCGTTTGTTGACATGGCCTGTGACCAGTCGGGGGAGTGACAGCTTTGTGAATAGAAATCAGAATTTTGAGAATAACTTGGCCACGCTGCAGAGAGTGAGCTCATGGCTAAAGCCTGCACTGGTGACTCCATGAGAAAACAGCCAGAGCAAGTCTGTCTGCTCAGGAGCAGGCTCTGAAACTAAGCAGAGAGGAGCAGAGGCACAGGGAAGGAGCACTACCACTGTCCCCTCAACAATCCTCTAGCATTTTAACTCAATAGAGTTTTCACTAGAACCCTGTTTTAAGCAGTCATCTATATTTGAAATTGTACTTTTCTGAGCAGATTACAGCAGCCACTGAGAAGGAGCGTTTGTTCACGGTGCGTTTGTTCGTTGTGGTGATCATTTTATGATGATTTGTTGGACTTTATCAGAAAGTCACTTCAACATGGCTCCAGCCGCATTTCCTATGCGTACGTATCCACTCACAAATATTGACATGTTTGGTCCAAGTCATGCATGACCAACAAGACACTGCAATTTATTGTATGTTCATTGCCATTCAGAGAGATGGCAGCAGCAAAAGACAGCAGAGACATACACACGTGCATACAGTACGTTACAACATTTTGAAGCCCCTTTTCTCAAAAGGAGTTTTCATTACTTTCTTGCAACCAAATTAGAATTAGAATTTAGAATAATCTTTATTGTCATTGCAACAAGTACAATGAAAATTTAGCAGTCCAGTTGGTGTCTTCCAAAAAATGTCAATAAATGTTAAAAAGCAATTAATTCTATAAAATGACATGCACACACTCATGAGTTACATTATGCCTATGGTCGGTTACATTTGACAGCATTCAGTGGCAACTGCACTTGTCCTAAACTAATTCTAATTCCCAGACTGATTGAGTTTTGAAGAAAAGGTAAAACTTTTTTTTTTTTTTCAAATATTCAGTAATAACTAGCTAATCACTAGCTAACAAAAAATCCCAAATCTCCACTGAACAATTCTTTGCAACTAATATACAAAATAAAGCCATACATTTAGATATTTGGACTTCGTCAACGAAAATATTGTCAATTTTGACATTTTTTATTTTTTATTACTTATTTCTTGTATGAAAACATAAAATTGAATTAAATTTTTTCATAGTCATGTCAGTAATAGGCTATACAGCAAAAGTTTCAAATTCATCCAGCATCTCTAAATTATTATTATCATCATCATCATCATTATTATTTTTACAGATTTTTACTTCAAACCTGTAACTCTAAATCTCAATGACCTTCATGTCAACAGGAACCTGTGTTTTCTACCTTTTGAAACATGCTGCCAGTTTCCACGGACATTTTATAGACGGCTAAATGGTTCCAATAACCTACTTTAAATAAGCCCTGTAAATCTCAATATCCTGCTGACCTCCATCATTGCCCATATCCAAATCCTATATCCTCTCCTTCAAACTGTCATTATGGGTGGCACTACGAAGGTCGCCCCGTCCCCTCTCCCCCTGGCCTTCGGCGTGCAGCATTTTGCCAGGGCTAATATGAGGAAGACCCACCTCACAGCCACTCCACCCGTCTTCATTAGGTCCAGCTCTGACATTTATAGAGCCAATGGAACGGCTGAACGTGGGCCAGTCTAGGTCAGCCTGTCCTACCCCGGTGCCAATGCGATGCTCAGCTGATTATATGAGGGGCACTCGCAAGGCCAATCTCTTTCAGGAGCGCTGGCCCGTGTCTGATGAGGGTTTTCTATATTCTATACATTTAAATGGCCTTGCATGCTTTTTGATTTACTTAGCTATTTGACAAGACGGATCTCCATGTAAAACACAGCGAGGCGGTGATGCAAATCAATGTAGCGCTCCGGCATAAACAGGTCCATGAATAAGGCTGCGAGGGAGTGCGCTTTACACTGGGCCGTATACGTGGTTTATGTCCGAGAACTAATGTAAAAGCTGGACCTTGGGTTTGGTAAATTAATGGATACACTGCATGTCAAAGCATTTTTAAGGTCAAATTTGTATATTAAGCGGATTGACTTACCTTTCAACAACTACAGTATACACAAACTATATCAGTTAATTTGTAACAATGTATTAAGAAAGAAGATTTTGCTAATGGTGTGGATCCAGATTTATCAAAATCTATCACAAAATAGCTGCAGCTTTTGTCATTTCCTCAGGCAGGAGTGATTGCCAGTTTCTAAATTAAATTGGTTGCCATGGTTTCAGTAAAGGAAAGGAAAATACAGCACAAAAACTTACCTCACCATCAAAGCTATAATGAGAGGTAAGTTTTGGTGCTGTACATCCCTTTCCTTTACTGCCGTTCACGTCGTTAGCAGTGCTTTAATGCTAAACTGAGCAGATGTAGCCTGGAGTTGTCCCACCTTCCTGGTTTGAAACTGCACAATGCACACGGAAACCATGGCAACCAAGTTAATATAGAAACTGGCAAGTGGCAAAGTCAGACTGGCAGTCACAGTCCACAGTGGATAAATAATAAAATAAAATACCTGGTAATGTTTACAGTATTAGCCTCTGCAGGCTAATTGTTTTTAGCATTGGTGCTATTTCCAGGTTTGTAATTGCTCATTATACGCTGCAATTGCTACATAGCAGCCCTGTTTTAATACATAGTTGTGCTCATAAGTTTACATACCCTGACAGAATGTCCGGGTATGAATGATAACACAAAAACCTTTATTTCACTCATGGTTAGTGGTTGCGTGGAGCCTTTTACTGTCAAAAATTGTTTACACTTCTCAACTAGAAACTAGCCAAATGTCCCTGATCAAAAGTTTACATATTTTGAATCTTGAAACAAACAAAAGAGTCCTGCATTTCAGCTGAAGTGAGTTTTTCTTTGCTCCTGAACAATTTTCCTGGCAGTTGTTGAAGGTCATGTAAACGTTAGATCAGGGACATTTGAGTAGTTTCTGTTTCATTATGATTTCAAAAGAGTAAACTCAGTTCTTGGGCAATAAATGGCTTTGCACAACCACTAACCATGAGTGGAAAAAAAGATATTTGTGTTATCATTCATATTCTATGAAAAATGGCCAAAAGACTAAAAGGGTATGTAAACTTTTGAGCACAACATCCCAACAGGGGACAAAATGAACTTCACTGTACTTCAAGTATAAAAAGTAGTGCACATCATTTTTATAACCATATTTTTTGTTAAGCTACCTTAATGTGCTTGTAGTAAATATTTTAAACATCTCCCATGAGTGAGTTTAACATTTTAACATGCAAAATCTAAATATGTAAATGTAAAGTTTATGTAAAAACTATGCCAGACAAAATATTTCAAAGGGTTATAATCTTATACAGGTTCAGTGGCGTGAGTACATTTCCCCCTCTTCTGCCGAATTACGCAAACCCCGTCTAATTGAGAGCAGCTCTGTGTTTTGTCGGCGGTGTTGGTTCGGTGGGATTTTCCGTAATCACATGTGAAAGAGGGGAAGCCCTGTACGCCGATGACAGGGCGCGTTACTTTCCTACGCTGAGCCAGCGCAGATGTCGGAGTTTCACCCGTAGACACAGAGGGCTTAGGGCTGGGGCTGGTGGCAGGACAGGAAGTAATCACCGTTTTGAAAAACACCGCATCGCTCCCAACAGAGTACTTTTCGACTTTGAGCTGAAATGTTCCAAAGTCTCTCCCAGAAACTTTTATGCTGATGAGGACACACTTATTTGCAGAGGAAGTGCAGGGAATGATAAGAGGTTTATGTTCAGTCTTTTTTAAATGTTACACGCCACTTCAAAATATTGTTACAATTTCAGCCCTAATATTGAAACCATCGGTCCAACCAAGTGTACAAATAGTACACAGGGCTCCAGAATAACACTCTGAGGTGGTTGCACTGAGGTAGTTGCCTACGTTTTTGCATTTAGGTGCACCAGGACACCATTTAGGCGCACCACTTTAGAAATGTTGGAGTATTCTACAAACATGGTTCACTGCTAATACAATATTTGATATCTAGCAATTTGCTCGTTCAATTCACAGTCTAAAACCACACACTGTACATTATAATAATACTAAATATAATGTCAGTCAAATTTTAATATTACTCAGCTCTTAAGGATTGCAGAATGTTGTAAGAGTTGTTCATATTTTTCCTAAAACATAAACATTGCTACATTATTTCATTTGAGTCAGTGGATTATGCTTAGGGTAAGAAAGACAAACATAAAATAAATAATGTTGAGGTTATAAATGATGTTTAAAAGATTAAACATTTACGTTATAAATGAGTGTATAGATAAAGTTTATATTATATAGTAGACTTTTGAAGGGTTGCAGAGTGAGTGATCATTTCTATTGAGGATCTTTGACGTAACTGACGGAGCGGACTTTACTTTCGCTTCTGAATCTGCAGCGTTAGCTCGATTATTGGAGTAAATAAACCGTGTGTGCGGATTATAACTGCTGCTAATGATAAAAAAAACTACTAAGTCCATGAAAGTTTAGTGTGGACAGTTTTGCGTGCGCCTCATGCAGCAGGCCGTTCAGGGAGCAAGTGAGGGAGGAGCGATTCTCTGCCTTTTGAGACTCACAAAGGAAACTTCACCCAGTAAAGTCTTGGTGCTGGGGCAGTGCATATCCTGATCAATGTTTACAGTGGTTTGGGCTGGCGAGATGGTGATGAAAATCTGGCCAGTCGTTGTAGGCAGGCTTTGTACATAGGATTTTTTTCATTAAAATGTTAGTTTCCACAATATACAGGAGGACACATTTTATTCCACTACTAGGGGGAAACAATCAGGTATAGGGCTTTTAATGACCAAATCAAGAAGAACAATACACAGAATATATTTGATGCCTTTGGGAGGTTAAACCTATTGAATAAAAATACCAGGCGCTCAGTGGACCATCTGGTCTTTCTTGGACAGACGGAGAATACCAGGCTGATGTCATGTCTTCAGTTCCTTGAGTTAATTGACCTACATCATTGGTGATTGTGTTGGGTCAGAATTAGAGCACGACTGGACAGAGCGAAGGAAAGGCTTGAACGAGCACATTATACAGTGTCAGGCATGAAAATGTCTAGAGTTCGACTTTAAGTTCACTTGCGGTAAATATGTTTTAACAACCAAAGGATTCATTGTTTTGGGCTATTTTTTGAGAATTTATTTTCGTTGTGATACAAACATTTTATAATTAACATCTCAAAGCTTTTAGTAGTAGATTCACTTTTTTGCACGACTTACACTTTAGGCATTCATGGGAAATGCGTAGTGCACCAAAAAGGTACATTTGGTCTTCTAGTGTAAGGAACCAGGGGATTGTCAATTCAAACACCAGCCAAGCTTACAGTTATTAAGTCTAATCAACCCAGTGGTGGAGTGACGTTTGGAAGTCATAGAGGTGTGTTATGGTGTGGTGCCTATCCTTAATATTTAGTATGTGATAAGGGACTTTAACTTTAGCATTTTAGGGATAGTTATAATAGTGTTTGTATTGTAATATGTGATATATTTTCTACCGAGTGGACTACATCCACATTAACTGCACCTGCTCCGGTAGTTTTTGAAGGTCATGTAAATGTTAGATCAGGGACATTTGAGTAGTTTCTGTTTCATTATGATTTCAAAAGAGTAAACTCAGTTCTTTGGCAATAAATGGCTTCGCACAACCACTAACCATCAGTGGAAACAAAGATTTTTGTGTTATCATTCATATTCTATGAAAAATGGCCAAAAACATAAAAGGGTGTGTAAATTTTTGCTTGTTGGTCATGCATATACACCAATTCTTTAAAAGATACGTTAGGGTGTCTGTGCATTGATATTTTACGTTTTGTAAGATCAGCTCCAATTGGAATCAATCCAATATTGGATTATTGGCTTTATAAATGCAGAGGACAGTTTGAATAATATTGTGATTGTACTCAGGAAGTACAGAACAAAGCGTAGCAGAAGTGTAGAGAAATCGAAATGAAACGACCAACGCAAACAGAATTAATTCAAAGCTGTGTGAATGAGGTGAAATACGACTCCAGGTCTGTTTTTGACGAGGGAACAACATTATAATAATAATAATAATAATAATGCATTTTATTTCTTAGGCGCCTTTCTTGGCACTCAAGGTCGCCTCACATAAACAAGTATACATTAAAAACAGTTAAAATACAAAGTTAAAAACAGCATAAATAACATGGTTTAATGAATGAATTTTGCATGATACAGAATTTTGCATGATCTCCTTTAAGTCACCACACTCATTATGTACTCATTATGCCAAATACTTGATACTTTTTTAATGTAATAATTTGGATATGTTTTACTTCTACTAGAGAGAAACCGTTTTAAAATAATACAATACTTGATCATTTGGCATAAAAAAAACACTGTGCAACTGGTCCACCATATCACCTCCAAATAAAAAGGGTAAAAACTGAATGTGATACTTTATGTGAACCTAAATAAGACAGCAAGAGATGTACCAAAAGTTCATTCATTTGACATCTTATATAACTCATTCAAGTTTGGAGTAAAAATGTACATTCACTGTGACTTCCCCAGACCAACAGCAGCCCCAGTCCCGCGGCTCCGGCCCTAATCCCACAGCAGACTGCACCTCTAAGTCCGTCTGTAATGGTCCATACCGAGGACACTGTGGGAGCCCCTCCAGAGCCGCACCAGACCGGGCCGTGACGATGCCCAGGCCTGCAGCTCTGTTTCCAGCCGCGGAGCAGACGGGGCAGGCCCTCCTTCCTTCCTGACATGCAGCCGAATGAGGGCTATGGTCCAGCTCACGGGGATAACACCGCACCAGTTTATTTTACTAATTAAAGTGCTCAGACTGGGACCGGACTGTTCGAAGGTGAGCGCTACCAGGCCGGAATCAGCGTCCCAGGGAAAGCTGGAAGTAAACTGTGGTTTTATGTCAAGGCACTGGGCTGTGTGTAACCTTTTTCTTTTTACATTGGATTATTAAAGGAGACGTATCATGCAAAATCAACCTTTGTACGCTTTTCACCAAAGTATATAGTATTACAAAGTTGCTACCTCATAAAACAAACCAAGAATATTATTTTATCTTTCAAGGAGTTTTGAGTAATTCTTTTCACATTGAGTGTTTCTTCTTCTACAGCTGTAACGCTCCGATTTGTATTTCCCTAATTTGATTGTGTCATAGTTGGAACACAAAACTGCCCTCCACATTTTTAAACCCAATAACCTTCACCAAACCTGTTCTGAGCAGTTCTATGCTCAAGGTGTACTCATCGCTGCACCATTGATTTGCTAGCATGCCTGAAAGTGGAAGTTTATAATGCTTTACTACCTGCAGAGGGGGCTCTGGAACAATTCGAAATCCAGACCAGCTCTGTTTCTCACTCCGCACTGTCTTTTCTTTACATGGACATTATTTCATAGCTAGAAGGTCCCAGGTTCGACTATGGCCAGTCAAACGGTTGGCCAAATGAGAGTAAAAATATGACCTGACGTCTCGGCCGATCAATTTGTCAACCTCTTACTAAAATATTGATTATGTACAGTCTATATTTCTAACAGCAGCATCCTTGTTCCCCCAGTAAGTACTAGTACATGCATCCATTTTGTCTTTGGCACAGTACTCGCTGATTGAATTCTATAATTAGGCAGAACAATGGATAATGGTTTGGGGGATCAGAAGATGAGTGGTTGGGGCCGGTAATGATCCTGGCTGTTTGTGTGTATGTGTGTGTGTGTGTGTTGGTGGTGTGTAGCTAAAGGCCAAAGCACATCTGGATGGGAATTAGAGGGAATGAGGTGATAAATCAACATGTTCAGGCGGCGCGTGTGAAGCTGCAGTCACTGAGCATGAAGGGCACAGCACAGGAGCGCGCACAGCTCATCTCCATTTAAATCCAAATGTCACAAGAGCTTTAGAGTTAATAATACGGGCCGCTAACACAACCGGGCTATGGCTCTGGGAGTATTGTCCAGAACTAGTCAGTTGCTAGTTTAGTTTTGTCGAACATTAATGCATGTACAGTTGTGCTCAAAAGTTTACATACCCTTTAAATCTTTTGGCCATTTTTCACACAATATGAACGATAACACAAAAATCTTTTTTTCCACTCATGGTTAGTGGTTTGTACGAAGCCATTTATTGCCAAAGAACTGAGTTTATGACCTTCAACAACTGCCAGGAAAATTATTCAGGAGCAAAGAAAAACTCACTTCAGCTGAAATACAGGTCTCTCACGCAACCACTACCCACGAGTGAAATAAAGGTTTGTGTGTTATCATCAGTTCAAGTTTACATACCCTGACGTAAACTTTTGGCCACAACTGTAACAGCGCAGTATCTAAATTATGGTTGGTCAGATTACATGCTAGTTCAATCTCACCACCTGGTTCCACATCTCGCGTCTCCGCCCAGCTCCGGGCTGCCTCCGACCACGAAATCAAACGGCCACTACACGCACTAAGCTCTGCTCCGTCGGGCTGCAGGGCCCCCAGAGCACGCGTGATAAAAAGTGTGTACGAATATGCCGGTCCAAAGCAAACTTGTCTTTACAACTGCATATGGACCACACAAATCCACATACAGGTAATAGTTTATTCAGCATACTAAAATAATTTGCTAAATTGATTTGTATTTTTTACAACCTATCTCATGATTTGGGGAAATATGAGCTATGTACTGTACATTTCATACAAATTCAATATATATAAACTTTAATTTAAATAAGCTATTAATAAAATATATTTTTTAAGTTTTAAACGTCTACACTGCGTTTTATTTTGAAAGTCCGGATGTTGTTGTAGTACAGTATTCACAGACTGTCTCCAACTTGAGCAAACCACAGACTTGTTTCAGTGAATTGGCACAGAATCTAAATAATACGAGACTCTTTCAACCCATCACTGAACTTCAGGTGATGAGTAGGAAATGAGACTAAAACTATGATGGAAATTTGATATTTTTGTTGACTCATAAAAGCTAAATAGAAAAGAAGGGACTATATATGATCTCATTTCCTTCTCATTAATTATAATTTTAATCATCAAAAATATTACTCTAACAGAAATTATGATTATGAATAATAAAGATTATGACATCAAAAAAATAATGCACTAAATAATCTAAATTCCCAAATCAAAATGAAGTATCTAAGTTGCAATAGAATACTGAAAGTCTTGTGAAATGGGCCAGTGGGGCAGTGTCTGTTGCCTGTGGATCAGTTGTTGTCTGCTCTTGTTTTGGGGCACGGCGGCTTCATGTGCAGCTCTTTAAAGTGAGGGGCATGAATAATGAATGAAAAGTCGAGGAGGAGGCTTTAAGGCGCTAAAGTGGAACACGGCGAGTGCTTTCCGAGGCATCACACGAGGGAAAGGGCCTGGCTCAGCAGAAACTGTATCTGTATGTTGTTAGCTCTGTTCTCTGGTGTCGTACAAGCTTCCAATTGAACCCGGGTAATGGCATCAGGGGTGTCCCTCCCACAGATGTGCGTTTGTGTAATGTGCTCTATTAAGGGTTTATTTGAGACCTCTCATGTTGACGGTACTTACTGTAATTTGATACTATGCCTGACTCAGCTATGCAAGTTAAACGGAGTAAGAATGTGGCCGGGATTTACATATGAATGCAACCGGTTCTACCCTCTGGACAAAAATGCAATTTCGTTTTACTCAAACATTTCATTTTAGTTTTAGTCTGGTTTTAGTCGATGGAAATTCCATGCAAATTTATTCAACTCAATTTTAAATGTATTTTGCCAACTTTACATTTATATTGTTGTATTGAAACTTATTTAATGATATTTTCTGTTTCATGGAGACTCCATATGGACCAAGCGCAGACCTGTTCCTTTGGCAGTGACTCTAAATGATATGAGGCTCTGTCAAATTGTGTCACTGTTTAGTTCCGTCTTTTTATTTAGTTTTTGTTTGCACAGCATACAAAGAAGTCCTTTACTGAAGATGAAAAGTAAATGTTATACCTATACTAGAAAAGAATCAGGTATAGAGCCTTTAAAGTACTGGGTTCAATTGGGTGCTAGGGTGATAGTGTTACAAATAAACCCATCTTGTACTGCTTCTGTCTTACCGTTCGCACACCAAACCAGCAGTGGTTTGGGCCAATCACGTTGCAGTATTATGGTTTGGGGCGGGATTAACCTGGCTGAAGCCAGATTGATACAGTATGTGTAGCACTCTAAATTGAGTTATCGTTCTGGGATGGCTCCAGTTTGTCTGTGAAAAAGGAGGGACATTTAGTACAATACTTTGTGATTGGGTGAAGCCCGGGCTAGTACCTGCCTTCCATTAGAGTGTCATGTGATGTGTCACATGGGCGGCAGGAATAACAGGCGGCATGTGTTGAAAAAATCTATGAAGTCCTCCGACGGAGCCATGTTTGTTTTCCTGAGGCAGCGCGCTACTGACTGTCATACTGTAGAATACCTGTACATATCCCGCCCCAGCCACACAGCAGCATGTCATTGGTCTGAACCACTGCTGGTTACGAAACGGACCTATCAGTTGGAGTCTTCAAGATGGATTTGTTGTGAGACTGAAAATTCAGATATCGCGCAAGGTTAGGGCGGGGTATCCAGGTGTTAAGAACGCAAGAAGTGCTGATCCTAAGCAAAATAAACATTTTAGCACAGGAGCTATGAAATCTGTTTCAGAAGAATAAACCATTTCCTTTTTGAAACCGAGAGGTGCCTTGTGCATTTTTATCAACAGGATGTTCTCAAAGTATTCTGCTGAAGAGTCCTCCATTCCCTGAACTGATTTGAGGGGCGCAATCCCAGATTGATACTGACTTCTAACTTCTAACTTAGTTAGAATGCTATACATTATCAGTCTGGCTCGTCAGGTTAATCATTGACAAAAAATATATAAAACAAATTTTAGATTTTTTATTTTTTTTGGTAACTTCATTTGAACAAAGTATTTATAATCTAAATGTATTTTATCTAATCGAACTGCTGGCACCATATTATCTTTTCAGACCATGCTCAGTTAGGAAATTGAATTACGCATTTGAATGAGCAAAGATCTATTCATTGTGAATAAACCAAACAAAAATAATTATATATTTGCTAACTAGGTACTTCAAAATCAAAGTCTGATGTAAACATTTGCATCTACTTCCCAGATGATTCCATGATGTCCATGTGCAGGGTTTGTATAAAATAACTTGTTATAGAGTGAAGAGTGCACACTCTCACCTCTCTGAGCATGGGGTCAGTGATGTTGCTCAGGTTGACCGCTCCCTCATACGTCAGGTAGTAGTACACGTTGAGAGCCCTGGCGGCTTCAGGCCCCTGCTGCTTGTACCCGAAGATCAGGTCTATCCACTGGTGGAGCTGGCACGATACAAACTCACTCTCCAAGGCCTGCAAAGACACAAGGAATTATTTTTCAACAGATGTCAGCAATTTCTCGTTAAAACACAGCCAAATGTTGGTTCCAGAGGGCCTTATCGAGCAGCAGTTTTCACTAATGACCTCAAAGATACGCTCCTTAGGGATTGCTGTTAATTGCAGCGGTAACACAACCTGCCAATGATTTCTGTAATGAGAAAAGCACAAACTACAGTGTGTTCAGGACAAGTCTGTACCCCTCTATTTAAAGGTCCTATACATGATTATCACAAACAATGGAAGGAGCCAGGCAATTCAATTAGTACTTTGAATCAGAACTCATTCAGAACTTTCCTAACACATTTCTAACATCTCACAGATGAGTTTATACACATGTTTTACAGCTGCAGTGAATGCTTTATTAGATGCACAGTATTATTTCCAGTTTACAAATTTTGTTCCACAACTAGAAAAAAAAATCTGGTATAGGGCCTTTAAATAAGGTTTATACTGACTGAAAGTCTGATACTGACTTTCATGTCCTGTAACAACATTGGATCGACTCATACTCCAGAACAGTAGATGACAATAAAAGGAGGCCAACTGCCAAAATTCCAATAATAAAAATGTGCATTTATCTATGTATTAATATAATATTCATTTAGTTTTTGAAAATTCTACTGGTTAGAAACCATTCTGAATTATGGGCAATGAATGGAACTTTACACAGAACATTTATGAATCAAAAACAGTATAACTATGACTGCACAATTGCATTTGTTAACCAACACTATTATTGTTTTCAACCATTTAACACGGTGAATTTCCATAAGCAAGAAATTACCTACTATTTGTATATTCAAGCAATCTAATTGTGCCAAAACACGACTTGGAAAACACAAAATCAAATCCAAAGCTAGACAAAACGATGACTGAAACGCAACTTTTGCACATTTTAAGATACAATGCATTTTTTAGGCTGCGTTAGCAAAACAATTTTGTAAATCAAGTCAGATGGTTGAACTTAATGATATTAGGATATGTTGTGGCGTCTTGCAATATGGATATCCTCTAATATTGGGAATGCAATAATTTGACGATACTGTGTATTATAGGCAATATTGACAGCAATGGGTCTGCATTAGCTTTGAAGGGTCTGAATACCTGTATGCACACTACGTCACAATGGAAGCCATGATAAGGACCACACATTTCAACTAATTGCATACGAGAGAAGCTGCTTGGAAAGTGTGATTTTCTTGGTTGCGAATGTTCTCTTTTTTTCCACTGTTTGTGGCCATGGCTTGCGTCTTTCTTCCTCGCTGATGGGGGAAGCCAAGGCCCCAATATTGTTTGCATAGGATGCACCCTCTATTGGTCAACAGTATAATTACAACGGATTGATTCAGGTGCGGTTAAAAAATTCCAGTTAGCATTTTTAAAATTATAATATTATTTTAAAGAAACTATCTACGGGCCGCACTGAGTGAGGAGGCGGGCGCTTGTGGCCCCCGGGCCTCCAGTTGCCCATCCCTGTACTAGAATATCGTCCGCGCCATCAAAGCAGAATTTTTACCAATAGTAAATACATTTGTATGGTTTTAGTGTATGCTACACATTAAAAGAGTAATAATTAAACTGAAAACGGAGCACATTGTATTTCTTCAGGGAGCCATTTTAGCTTTTCTTTGTTCTTGGTCAAAAACGGAAATAGTGCTACTCTTTTGTCGCCATTACCATAACGCAGACACACAAGCCGTTTTCCCTCCTCATTAGCCGCTAAAGCAGGCTAAAAACATTTATGGTTTTGTCATAAAAACAGGCCATTGTGTTAATTTGTGTAAAGCTGTCGCCTCACAAAAGCCCTCTAAACACCACCAAATTAGAATGAGGCAGCCCCTGATTGTCATGGCTGCCTTGTGTCACATTAATTTGCCACAAAACATTAGCCCGTGCTACACTTAAACGGCAATTTATATCATTTAGATTTTTACGGCGCGGAGTGGAGCATCCTTCACCTAAATGTGACTTTGTGACAGCTCATTCGCCGCCTAATTCTGCCCCACTCCTCTAATTACAAGTTTCAATCGGGGGCAGCAGGCGGAGTGTGCATGCTTTTATTTTTTAGTAGACCTACAAGAGCAACTGAAAAAGCAAATCTTGGTAAATTGGTGATTGGCTTGATGTAAAACAAAAATGAAAACAAACACGCAAAAGTTTTAAAACGGTAATTATTTTTATCAGATTGAAAATGGCGCACTGATCTGTAGATTAAATGAATCGTAAGTTGCCATCTGGGCTTGGTTGTTCTCTATTGAAGTAGATGTCCATAAGATGCATAAGAGACAGATACAGTTGTGCATTTTGAAACAATTTTTTTTTCTTCAGAGAGTCCAATTTTGTCAAAGAGTCCTGTATTTTATCTGAATAATAATACAGGACTCTTTGTTGTTGAAGGTCATGTAAACTTTAGATCAGGGACATTTGAGTAGTTTCTGTTTCATTGTGATTTCAAAAGAGTAAACTTGATTCTTTGACAATAAATGGATTCACACAACCACTAACCATGAGTGGAAAAAAGAGTTTTGTGTTATCATTCATATTCTATGAAAAATGGATGAAAAGGGTATGTAAACTTATGAGCACAAAATACACAGTATATTTTAAAGATAAACAATCCTGCTCCCTCTCCCCTCATGATTGTATGTATTCCCGCGAGATTTGTGATTTCACAAACTCGGGAAAATACATCTTGAAAGACTCCAATCACTTACGATCAGCTCGACTCGGGACCAATGACGTGCCTGCATTGGGGATTAAGGCGGGACATGTTGGTATGTCGAAGAACAACAAACGAGGCCAACTCCACGTCTAAGGACTTGCTTTTTGATGCCGCAATTGACTTGAAAAGTACGGTAGGCAGGTACTAACAGGCGTTTCACCCAATTATCCTGAAGTATTGCTGTAACAGTCCCTCTCTTTCATGAGCGGATTGAACGAGAGCCATCCCACATTGAAAATGTGTAGAACTCAAATCAGAGTGCTACACATATTAATCTGGCACACGCCAGCGTACTTCTTCGTTGATTGACAGAGAGGAAAACTCTTCCCAAGTTATGGCAACGTTTTTTGTTGAGATCAAAAAAGGGAGGAACATTTTTAAATAGTACTCCAGGTATGTTTTTGACGAGGCAACGACACAACATTAAAGCTCAAAAAGTAGATTTTTTTTGTTATAAATTAGCTTGCTATACATTACCAAATAGAGCCAAATGTCTTCAATAGCTCCACCACATGGACAGAACTATACTGAACGCTAAAACAAAGAAGCAACCTTGAGCATTTATCAAAGCATCCCAGAACAGCCCCCATATATAGTCTCAGACTGTTGGCTCCATGTCTATCTTTCTTCCTGACAGTACGATATTCAGCTGTGTCACAAGGCAATACCTTATATTAATGTAGGGTTATAAGGCCGGGGACCCCCACTCATTTTAATACAGTTCAGTGGTGTGTGTCTGTGGCGGAGAGGGGAGTTTATTATGCATGAGGCCTGACCTTTGCTTCCTGGTCCCGAAAACTAAAGCTAGATCTGATGGGTGTTTAATGTGCACCGCAATCTCACGTCAATCTGCAGGAGAAACAAAGAGCAGCCATGTTTTTATAGGTCAATCTATGGAAATTATGCGTACAATTGAACGTGGCAGTGGATCGTAGTGACCCAAGTGCATAAATTACATGCGCTCATACAAAAGCTCACTAACTAGGATTAACCAATAACATGCAGTTCAGGTTTTGGATAAGTACTGTATTTTCTGAGCAACGTACTTATTGAGCATTTGTACTTTGTGTTGAGAACGTATACCTCACTATATTTGAAAGATACATGTAATAATGTAGCTTCAGCTCCACATCATTTCTAACAAGGCTTCAAGATAAAACTGCATTATTTGTCTCATAAAAAGCAATGACCATTCCAGAACAGTAGGCGGTGCTGTGCACACGTTAATGCCACATATTCACAACAAGGAAGAAGCCTAGACTTTAACTCAACAATGGACTAAAAGTAGCCTACTAATTGCTTGAGCCTGACGGAAATGGGGCTGTCTGTGGACGTTTCTTGTTCTAATCTTTCCAATAAAACTTTTTTGCTTTTTTTTAAGTCATTGTTGGATACAGACTTCCCATCCTCACCTCCACAATCCTAACCATCCCAACACGCACTACCCTATTCTCAGTATGAGCTCCAAAAACACAGCTAAACAGCTAGCATGGATGAACTTCCATTAGCCCACACTGCTATGGACGAAGAAAAAAATGGTACAAAAATACATTTGGTACATTTGGGTTTTTGAAGCTACTTGGGTATTTCCTATGCCAAATACCGTAGTATGTTAACTTGAGCAATTATTTCACTGAAATTTTTTTATGTGTATTAGTTAGTTACTTATTTTTAATGGAGTAATGGAATCAGCTTTCACCACCGTGTGTGAAGCTAATCTAGACTTTCTTTGTTGATTTCAAACTACTGATATCAATTACAGTGGTGCAGATGGTAGAGCGGGTCGTCTCATGATCGGATGGTCGGGGGTTCGAATTGCGGCTCCTGCAGGTGCAGACTGTCGTTGTGTCCTTAGGTAAGACACTTCACTCAAAGTGTGAGTGGTTGGTGGTGGTCGGAGGGACCGTTGGCGCAGATGTGAGAACCCCTCCCTCCCTTTCATGTGTGAAGCGATTTGGGTGGGACTGTGTCATATGAAAAGCGCTATACAAATAAGATCCCCTTTCCAAACACACTATGTTTAAGTTTCAACAACTCTATAAACTTCACAAACTCTCAATCAACCTATTTGTCACAGTTGACAAAACCATCAGAGCTGGTCATCATGGCGATGTGTTGGTACAATGCCATCATGCTAACTTCAGAATATTTTGAAGTTAGCATTACATGTTTATTACACTTTTCCCATTGCATAACCAGAATGTTTACTTTGTTGCGATTAGATTTGCTTTCATGCCATGTTTGCACCACCATGACCTCATCTGTGAGTGAGGTGTCTTGCCCAAGAACACACCACCATCATGATTCTCAGTTATTGTTGCCATCCGAAACAAGTCGCCCCAACACAACAAAGCGACTCCCCCGGTGCTTCCAGGGTGTACTTCATCACACCCTCAACAATGGGCGTGTGTGGGGTTCCCGAGACTCCGACCCCCTATCAGCATTTACATAAAGGCATGCTAAATTATTCATTAATTATCAGAGCGTCCCTGGTGGATGGGGATGACACACACGCTGGCTGCTAATTGGCCCATCAATAACGCGGCGGGCTCCTCCTGAAGTGGCACCGGATCCCTCCTCAGGAATCTGCTATCTGCACCAACCTTCTGCTCCGGCGCGGCCTCGTGGTCCGACGTGAGGGGACGCTTCCGCACCTGCTCGTGGCACGTTACAAATGATCCACGGGCCAGACGTACTTCATTTTCATGCATGTCTTGGCAACATTTGGCATGTGGGGAGTGGTTTTAGTCTCATTTATCTTTATGGCTCACAGAAATAGATAGCACTACTAATGGTAACTTTTTGTTGCCTGTTGGTGATCTAATATTCCAATTCATGAGTGATCAAGATGTCCCTGGCTGTTTGTCAACCCATGGGCCACATTTATGTGATGAACACCTGTTTAAAACTACTTCTAGAATGTACAGTCTTTCTGTCAGATTTTACCTTAGATAATAGTTGCATTAATGTGGCATCCTAACCCTCAACATTTTTAATAAGGAGACTGGCTTCACTATTCATTTGTGTGATGAGAGAATCGGCATATATGGACCCAAGTAACTGACCACTTCTATAATTTCAATACATTTGAATTAGTTGATTCATATTAATTTCAGTCATATAATCAAAATAAATGGCGAAAAAATTGAGGCACTCAAAAAGGTAGAAATAGTTAAAAAGCCTATTATTTTTATTGGCCTAACATGATTAAAAAGCCAACGCGTGGTCCCTGCACTGAAGAGCACCAAAAGGACATTACTTTTAGACAAAGAAACTACATCCAAGTAGGACTCCTGCAAATCAAGTTTTACCATATACCAGCTATTGAGACCATTGCAGTTTTATGTTGGTGATCGAGATCATGTTGAGTTGGGTGGTGTCGAAAAACAAACATTGTTAATTCATTCATTCCAGTAGTTTGCATTTGCCGGCTTAACATTTGAACCAACATTTAATCCGATTTTTTCCACTATTTTCTCCATCTATTTTCAGCAGTCTATGACCACATAATGTTTATGTTATCAGTAAACCACTACACGGTTTTGTAGATACACAGAACGCGGCACTTTCTCGGCCAACCCGCCTGTCTGCTTTGCTTTACCTCCGTGAGCATTTTCCCATGCCGGGGAGGTGGATTGTGGCGCAGACCGATGGGTGCATGTGTGCCTGTCTGCGGCCTGCGGTCCAGCTTTACGGTGCGGATTGTGCTGGATTTGACCGGGGGCCCTTAACGAGGTGACGGTGAGCGCTTTCCTCCTTCAAGAAAACCTTTTAGGGACTTATGGGGAACTGTCTGTAAGGATGTTAAAATGTCACTTAACAAATCAATCCTCTCATTTGCATTGTAGCGGTGGCGGTGTGTGTGTGTGTGTGTGTGTGTGTGTGTGTGTGTGTGGGTGGGTGTAGGTGCCGGTGTGGGCGTGTAATCAAACGCACATGTTAGCCGGGTGTTGTCAGCGCACAATTGTTTTCCCATGTATCGATTACGGATGGATAAAGCAAACACTTGTCAGTCCTGTATACACTAAAATGACTGCCTTGGAGTGAGCTGATCATAACATCCTGGAAGACCCACGCTCAGCCGCTAACAGTGAAAATGCGGCGCAGGCGGACCACAGAAGAAGCTGATTAACTTTAGGGATTAGATTGACACAATATGTTGATGTAAATGTTATGGTTACTGTCCATTTTTCAAGCCGAAATATTCAATCTCATTAGCGTCCATCTGGAACGGTTGCTGCTGCAGTTCCTTGTGGGGCTTGATGGCCTACCTGCTCTGAAGCTGGCTCAAAAATGAGAAGTATGGGCGAGGGAAAACATGATGCATCAGTGAAGCATTTGGGGAAAAAGGAGGAAGTGTTTCCAAATTTGAATGATAACACAGGCAAAAGTGACTCAACATCACACTCAGGCTGCAACTAATGATTTTCTTAGTAGTCGACTTGACAATAGCTTTTGAGATAAATAAAAAATAAAAAATTTAGTAAGTTAACCTCTTAAGCCCTGCTGTTTTTTCTGAATTTGGTATACATATACTCTGGAGGCTTTTAACAGCTTGTAAAATGTCTAAAATGTTCATTTTGCTCTCATATGTTATGAATGTCAATAGGGACACTGTAGATGTGAAAATGTTCAAGAAAATCATAGTGGGCATGAGTTATTGAGGTTGAAAGACAGAAAACATGCATTCCGCCTACAAAAAAACCCACATTACAGCAGGTCAGCAGCTTGTTTACATTGTGAAGAAGAAAATAAACATCAAAAATAGTAACTACAGTTAATTATTGACTTTTTACCAACTGTTTATCTCTGTAACAATAAATAATTGAAAAGTTATTGAGGTTTCAATTTAAAATAGTCTAGGCGGAATCCTATAGTAATAAGTAGGGCACAATTTGGCACTTTTTGGCCAAAAAAATTCAAATTTGTAATTGAAAATTTTGGATCCTATTTATATATTTGGTCATAAAAAACAGTTTTTCCAAGAAAAAAAAAATACACTTTTTAAAAAATAGATTAAAATAGACAAGGATTGTCTCTAAAAATGGGGACGCTAGGGCTTAAGAGGTTAAAGTGATAGGCTGCAAGTCTAAACGTATTACAGATTTAACACAATACGTACAATTGACCACCTGGGCCTAAATGTTGATACAGTAGGTAATACAAAACAATAATATCTCTGATGTCCCTCCCTTTGAGGATCTCAGCAACAAATCAGAATTCCTAGAGTCATAACTTGACATATAGGAGGAGTTTTAAAAGTGAACAATCTAGCTCAGTTAGATTGTTCACTTTTAAATTTTCTCTTTCTCCTCATTTTGCAATCTTACGGACTTAAAAGGTATAAAATACACAGGCTGTGGATGTTTTAACAGAGTGTGTATAGTTTTTTCAGCATTTATTTTTTGGGGTCCAATCTGTGTGACTTCATACATGTTGGATTATGGGCTAAAAAATATGGAGGACAGTTTTTATACAGAATACAATTACCCTTTACGCAATTACAGTAACCAGGAAGTACAGATCGAAGTGCTGAACCGTAGTAGAAGTCAACCAGGAAGAAAGTGAACAGGGTTAACTCAAAACTGTGTGAATGAGGTGAAATACCAGTCCAGGCATGTACTTATGATTTGCATCATAATTTACCAAGTATTTGTACAATAAAAATAATTTTCACCAAAAATCAGAGTTGTCTGAGGTCACCAAAGTAAATATTTGGTATGAACAGAGAATGAGAGTTAATCGTGCAAACTTCTGATCTGAAAGTGAATGCCTACTTACACCTACCAAAACTATTTCAACGCTAGTTAAGCAAAAATCTAAACAAAGTTATTCAAAATGAGAACAGAGAACAGAAGAGTAAATATAAACTATAAACAACATCATGATAAGCAACAGCTCCACTCTCCAGGACAGATGTGAACTGAACACTGCTGATGTTTGGGTTAATGACTCTCTCTCTTTCTCCCTCTCTGGGCTACTCCCCTGCCCTCCTGCCTGTTCACCAGTCATCTGATCCTCCAGATCAACTGCTCCAGCACTGCCCTGCCTCAGGTTGACAAGCGCGCTGATTAAAGGGCTTATTAGCTGGCTGTAAATGAGAAGCCGATTGTCATTTTGAAGCAGGAAGAGGAAACCCCAAGTCAGGTCTGGGAAGGAGAGAAAGAGAGAGAGAGATTAAGAGAAAAGAGGGAGGAGAGAGTGGGGGTAGGTAGCAAAGTGAGGGCCCCCCCATCATGGCGGAGGAAAGAAAAGGCAACAGCTGACGTAAGGAATGAGATCCCTGAAGCTGTCACAGAGTTAACAAACCATTTCCTCCATTCTCTTTAGAGCTACATCTACAGCGGCATCTGAAGTGACTTTGATGAGACTGGGGATGGTATTTGGATGGATAAGTCATATTATGTATCCAATTATATTGCTCCATATAATAAAAAAAAATGTAAAATCTTTTTTGGACTGTAAAATAAATGGTTCCCCACAAGTCCATACATCATCAGAGGAACCATTCAGAGCAGTTTTCCGCTCAAAGTATGTTCATAACGATGCCATTGATTTGATAGTATGCCATTACCTAAAAAATGAAACTTTGTTTTCGTTTTATCATTGTGTCATTCCTACGGTAGTTTACTGTCTTTTCCATGTACAGTATAGACATTATTTCACATACAATACGTAAAATATCAATGCTGAGGTGCCCAGAAAAATTATTATAAGCCACAATTGTGCAGGTTCACATTCAAATGGATCAAAACAAATCCACTATGCACTTAGCCTTGTAATCGGTGTTGATTTCATCGACTATAGTAGTCAGTAATATGTTTGATGACGAATTTTAGACAAATAAAATGAGTTATTGAGAAGAATACTACCAATGACTAAATGAAAGAGCTAATTCTATGAGAGATAATTCTATGTGAGGGGAAAATGCACAAATAAGTGGGCTGCTGATCCACTTTTGCACGTACTACTCCCTAAGACTGTAAATTAAACATTGTCAAAATTAATATTTGAAGAGTTCATTTGCAAAAACAGACCATTATGAATTTTGTCAAACTTGCTTTAGATTTGCATTACTGTGCCCTATAATCCTATCAATTTGATTTTAAAAAAAGTGACAGAATATTTCTGATGGACTAAAATAGACCTCATCAAAAAAAATTACAAGCATACGTTTTTTGCAAATGAACTTTTCATTTGTAATTAGCGATAAAATACAAAATACTACACAAAAACGATACATTTTAGTGTAGGCCCTTATTCGACTTTCCCTCTATCATAAGCGCCCAACTGCGTCAGGCTGATAGACAGCTGTAAGCCCCTCCTCCCTGCTCCACTAATCAGACAGGTCAGGACTGTGAGAGTTGTGGCTACGGGTCACCGACGGCCCTTGCTGCCAAGTGCAATGTGAAACTCCAGCGCACCCTCCTCCTCCTCCCATCGCCGTCATTATCCCACAGAGCGCTCGAAAAAGCAACAATATCAAGTTGTAGGGTGAAAAGAAGCAGAGTGAGCAGTGATTGGCAAAGTATCTCTCCAAAAACAAACATGTCATGGTGGATTTGGAACTAGTCAGACAAGTGACATCGTGGAGAAGTGGGTTAAGTGGTGCAATTTACAGCAAAGACAATACAGTAAACATGTGTGATTGAGGAAAGGGACAGAGATATGATTGAATTTAACTTGGCAGGCGAAACATACAGAATCCTTTATAGTTTTTGGTCAGAACCTGGGTTAATTGGACAAATGACAAAGTATTTTTAGTGTTTGACAAAATGTTTCACTCTATATTTAGTCAAATAATTCTAGTTTTAGAAAAAAAATCCCTTATATATTTAGGCTGGATCCAAATGTCCACACTACTCCCTGTATACTTGCACTACATTAGCCTGGCAAGCCAGCCAGACTCATGTATGAGAACCAGATACAGATGGAATGTGTTATTCATGTAATGTAACCAAAAAATGTATCAATGTGTCAATGATGTCAACAATTATGTTTTGGAGGTATGGTTGAAGTGTAAACGAAATGTGTGTGTACCTGGGTATGGAATAAATAAATAAATAATAAATATAGAAAGCATGAGTCCAAGGACGAGCACTCATGCAACGGTGGGCCCGTCTACGAACCCAAGTGTTGTCTATTTGGATCAATGCTATTACAGGGAGTAATGCATTGTTAAACTCAGGAACTAACGTGTTGAAAGCCAAAGAAATAACAACTGAAAAAGACAATGTTATGTTATACAATGTAAATACTGAATATGTGAGTACGAGAGTCAAATATAATGATGAATCCATTTTTCTCTGGGGGGGTGACCGAAACTTAAATACAGTAACATCTCATTTCCATGCACTCACAGTTTCACTTGAATTTTACAGCAACATAACAGATGCAGGGCTGCACATGGTTATTTCAGGACTCTTCCTGAACAACATTATACAATTATCCTGGAAAGCAGCCTTTACCTCACCTTGGACATGCAAAGATGGATAAGATTTGCTCTCTGCACATTGGATTATTTAACTTGCCAATACCTTTATGTGGTTTGGGGTGGATTCAATACTGGGCGCCGTTTCTCTAGTCTTTACTGAATGTGCCTTTTTCGTACACATACAAACACACATGAGAAATTGGTTTAATATAGCACTTTTCTGGACACTATACATGGCATTATCCATTCACTCCATACTTGGTGGTGGTAAGTGACAGAGACAATGGTTCACAGTGACAATGGTTTACAGTGCTTTTCGTTAATCTTGAAATCCATAAACACGATAAGTGGCCCTCTCAACCCAACACTAGCTAGCAGCCAGCCAGCACCCTGCCCATCTCCAGCAAAGCTAACAATCCTCTGCGTCTGTGTCGTAAGTCGTCACCACAATAGACTCAAGTGGGCAGGAGCTAAGTCAACAGAGGGAGCTGATTAAACGGTGAAGCACTCGGCAGCCGTGAGGAGAGTCTGGAGTGGGGCTGGATGAGGGCATATTTGGATAGCTGTTAGGAGACTCGTCATCCAGCGTGATTACGGCGCTGGCTCCCGGAATGTAGGAGAGCGCACATGACATGATTAGGACAAATGACTCAACTGATCAGCTCAAGTGGAGTTAGTGAGAGGGTCGTGTGGGAGCGGCAGTCTGATGGACAAGGATAGATGAGATTGTATAATGGGAGCAATTGAATTTAGAAAACAATAAGTGCATTCATGAGTAAAGAAAGAGAAAGATGAGATGTAGCTGGGAGTTTATGCATACTGTACCTTCTCTGACACCATGCTCACGATTTAATGAGGGAATTTGAAAAAAATATATGTATATATGATTCAGATTTTTATGGCAAGTATTATGGTCACATTTACGATTTATGTTAAATTCCAGATTCAGTTTACATATAGAAGCATTAACATTTGAACTACAAACAAACTAATATAAGAATCAAATGTGTTTGTAGAAGTCTAAACCAGTGGTTCTCATCTGGTATTTCCTTGGGACTCGCCATCACTTTAGAATGTCAAACAGAGAGGTAATTAAGATATAAATAAATGATTAAAATATAATGGAAACTATCTTTCCCTGATCATTGTTGGTTTAAACAAAGACAAAACCCTATAAAGCTGAAATCATGATCAAGGCTATCAAGGGTAGTGTTTTTGTGCTATATTAGTTGATAAATATTGAAAGAAAGGTTCCCAGGGAAAGGCTCGTGACCTACTAAAAATGTTTCCACTACCAACTTTTGGAGCCCAAGCCACTGTTCTAAACTAAGGGGTTAGAAGTTTTACATAAAAAAAGAGGAAATAAATAATACAGGCTTTGTAATTTGCCAAATGCTACTGTTTGCAATTCCAATTAGATCGTGATCATAGAAGTAGTATCCCAGCCCTATTTTGATCATGTCAGATGTTCCCCTCATACTTGGAGAATTGTTTGATTAATCCTGCCTGTTCAGTCCGTCTTCTTTTCAAGAGCTCAAAATGCCCTGATCCAGCTACGGATTTTATGATGCTATTTTACAAGCCTCCTCCTTCAGGAAATGCAACTTTACAGTTCATGAATCTTCACTTGATAATTTCAGCACTCAAATTGCCTTCTTAAAAAGCATGTCAAACAGGTAGCAGTATTGCATTTGCCGTCATGCTATAATTATGGTATTAAAAGATATACAGTTGTGCTCACAAGTTTTCATCCCCTGCCATTCTGCCAGGGGATGTAAATGGTAAATGATTAGTGGTTGCTTGAAGCCATTTATTGTTAAAAAAAAAAACCTGTTTGTTTCTCTTTTCAATTAGAGAAACTAGCCAAATGTCCCTGATCAAAAGTTTTCATGTTGTGTGTGTTGTGCATCTTGAAACAAAAAAAAAAAATTCAGAGTCCAATTTTGGCAGAGTCCTGTATTTCAGGTACTCAGTTCTTTAATACATGTCTTTGCACAACCATGAGTGGAAAAAAGATTTTTGTGTTATCATTCATATTCTTTGAAAAATGGCCAAACTATTAAAAGGGTATGTAAACTCATGAGCACAACTGTATGTGCTTTTGGGAACTTCTGCAGTGATTGTTTGAAATGTGTGTGCATGAAAAATGTATTTTATACGAACTGTGTTCTTATAGTTGTGAAGATGGAGCACCCTCTGCAGGCAGCAGTGTTTGCTGCATGTTTTTAAAAAGTGTTTAAAAACATTTTTTTGTCAATGGCATGGAAACAAATTGATGGTGCAGTAATACACATAGTTTGAAGAAATGTACACAATGGGTCAGGTGGTGGTTTATGGAATGAAAAAAAGGAAAAGACATTTCCAGGTTCGAACTATCAAACAAAAATACTAAAAAGGATATTCCTCCAGCAGTAAATGAAAAATAACCAAAGTAAAGATTGCGTCCCGAGAGCTGCTGCAGTGTGTAGGAGTGGAGAAAAGGGAGAAGGACAACATTACTGAACGAATGTGTCTGTGGCAGTACATCATCTCATTTCTCAGGCTCATCAGACTCCTCCATTACGTCATAGAACAGGAGGGATGTGGGATGGGATGGTGGTGTGGGGTTAGCTCGTAAAACACTACGCGCACAGTAAACATGTCTGCCCTTATGCATGACAATACCCCAACAGTGAGCGCCCACTGACATGAGCCAGATAACCTCCGCACTCACGCACAAGTTCCCATCCCTCAGCGGGGGAAGCAAAGACGACACCAGGCCGAGTGACTTAAACTCAAAGAGCAAAAACTCAAAACGAAAGCATAAACTCACTGCTCCATCATGTGTCATTTCCACCACTGCCTACAGGGAGCGCTCTAGGCACATTTGGAATTCTAATAAGTTCAGTCTCTCACTTCTTATGGTCTTCCCCTTACACAGACATTTAAAATTTTAAAACAGGAAATATCAAAACTGAAGTACTCACAATAATGATTTTAAGCTTCAATTATGAAGGAGACTTATCATCCAAAAAATATTATTGTTTTTTTTTCTTTTGCCGTAAACCATGTTTCAACTTTGTTCCCTTGTCAAAAACATAACTGGAGTAGAATTTTACTTCATTCATGCAGTTCAGAGTAATCCTCGGGTTAATCCAGTTTGATTTTGGCTGTTTCTTCTTCTACGTTCAGTTACAGTGCTTGGATCTGTACTTCCTGGGTTATATTGCATCATTAAGAAAACACAAAACTGTTGTCTACAGTACGCAAAGCTCAATGTGTGTTCATCACGCCGTGCTGAAGCTGCTAACCACACTGTAAAGAAAAAGAAAGTTACTTTTTTACTAAGTTATTCCCACTGCTGCCTGCGGGGGGAGTCCAAGGCAAACTCTTCATCAGTCCTGGGCTTCTATTTCATTAGTACCATCTTATTCTTACAGAGACATTATTTCAAATTCTGAAAACTTAAAATACTGTATCAATGCTGAGACACCCGGGAGCAAGTTTATTTTAAAGCTTCATGCAGGAAATGTCCACTTAAGCAAATCATTAGAGCTAGTAAACGTTGTCCATCTGGACCATAAACTCAAACTGACACCAATCTTTGCCTTTTAAAAATCTTGCATACATCTGCGCCGTTCCAGGCTGAACCCACTTAATTATCCCACTCAACAATACTTCACATCCACAAAGGCACCTACAACAATCACATCTCAGTCAGTCAGAGCGGCGGTTAGCTCCTGGCCCCTGCAGTGGTTTACCTCAGCTCACACATGGATTCCTACGGGACGTCCAGTGGTGGGAAAGCGAGCCCGTGCCTGGTCGGAGCGCGGCGTTCATGAGAGGTGAATGTAAACAGCCCTGATCTCCTGACTCCGTGTCGCTGGTGGTCTGCAGTAGGGAGCTATCATGTCCGCTGTCTTGTGGGAAAAATGTGGAACCCACTTATGCAGAGTATTGGGTTGTTACTGTACAGTTTCCATACAGAGCCTTGAGAGTTCAAATAGACAAGTAAACAGGCAAGGAATGGTTGGCCGTAGCTCATAATTCAAGTAGTTGGCAAGGAAGTGGCCACAGCTAGCACCTCTCTGACTGAGGCTGGTTTCCAAATGAATGCAGACGAGGCAGAAATATTGATTATTTCCTGCTCAGCTACAGCTCCATATACAGTAGGCCAAGTATGGACAGACATTTTGATGCAAGGGCCACATTGGGTTTTTGAACTTGCCAGGGGGCGGGACCATTTGCCGATTGGGGCGTTTCAAACAAGTCAAATGTTGAAGTAGACCTTAAATACTTAAAGCGAGACACTACAGATGAATAAGAAAAAAATATTAAATTAATTTGAATCTTTTGCTGTATATTACAGACATAAATATGAGAAAAAAATGTATTGCATTTTTTCTGTCATTTTATGTTTTCATATAAAAAATTTACATTTTATGTGTAAAAATGAATCAAAATTGCCCGTATTTTCAGCGACAAAATCAAAATAATGGATAAAGCTAGTTTCAAATTGATGGTTTTATTTTGTTCATTCATTAGTTACAGAGATTTGTTCAGAGGGGATTTTAGATATCTTGTTGAGATTTTAATAAACAGAATACATCTGTAAAAGCTCAAATTTTGCCTGTTTTTTTGGAATTAAAGTAATTTAGGAATTAAATATTTAAAAATTCCTCTGAACAAATTTTCAGAATATTGTAAAGTACAAGACTGGAACGTTTGGAGTCTTTTGATGCTACTGAAGTGAAGATCTTGATGTAAGAATAAAGGTAAAACTTCACTCTCTGAAAATTGGCTTTAAAGTTTAGTAGTGTCTGCGCGAGCTGTTGTCTGCATATTTACTTCACAAGCTTGTCATGCCATATATGACATACATGGACACGTGAGTGAGAGCAGCGAAAATGTAGCCTAGCCAGCCAAATGCTCCTCCTTTCTGCTCAAAAGAAGAACCGTCTGGACGGCTGCTTGCAGCCTATCGTTGTACGAATGAGCAACTATCGGACCAATCGTAGAGGCAGATTTGAAACGTGGCGCTTAAATGTGGAAGTCTAAACACTCAAATCACGTATCACTCTGAACGGACTTTGTAAAGTTCTAACTTCTTATTAAAATAATTTAGTAGATCGCCTGTTGATTTGGCTGAAGAAGAGAATTTTCAGTGCAATATTTCTTGTTAAATTTAATGTTTTTGCGCACGTTAAGCCGCCATGTTGGTCAGACCATGCCTTTCTCTGATTGGTTAATCGATCTGTCACTCACGCCCTTCTGAACTTACAGAGAGTATGCTCATGCCCAGACTACATGTCTTGTAAAGCGTGTAGTCTGGCTGGCCAGGCAAGCGAAAATGTGCCACTAGAGTAATTTCCTCGTCCGCGGTGATACTTCATGTAATAACCATTGTAACAGGTGAGTTTGTACATTTTTTCTACCTTAACATGGCAGTTACGATGTTTATGTACCAAACTACACAGAAATCTCAAAACTGCCCACTGTATGAAAAATCAATGGTTTCACCTTCCGTGTCTTGCCTTAAATATACAAAAAAAAACCACACCCCTTTAAGCCACCACATATTGGGGTTGGTCATGTTTCGTGGGCTGGATTGACAAGCTATGCGAGCTACATTTGTCAGTATGGCCCTACTTTACAATTAAATTATCTCCTATACAAATGGTGGTATGTTTAGACGCTGGACCAAAAAATGCTTATTGTCACATCAAACCTGCATGCATTGAGTGACTGTGATGTGGTGTGTGTATGAATGGTTTTGTGAGTTTCTAATAGTTTGCCTAAAGTGGGACTGATTTTAAAAATGTGAATGTGTATGAATGTTCATAATTTTATGGACTTTTGTAATTAACATCATCCTGTCCAAGGACTTGGGTGGAATGGGTGGAAATTACCATGTTTTGCTGTAACCTAACACACAACATCTTTTCTTTTCTTAATGTCGTTTGTGCATTGTCCCTGATCAAATAAATACAATTCAAATGAACAAACTCTACAAGCAATTGTTTTTCTTCCGTATATTTGAGTAACAGCATTCATTCCCAAAGCATTATAAATCCATAGTAAGTACAATCACTTGAAAATTCAAAAATTCACACCAAATTCTATTGTGATAGGACTTCTCTAAAAAATGTGAGCAACACTTTTTCTGTTAACTTACTAAAACAATAATCAATCAAGGGAAAAGAGCATAATGTATTGGGCCTTTTACATTTATATCAGCCAAAAGGAATATCATATGGCAACTGTTGACCCACTATGTTGGTCTGGATTGCAAAGGTCTAGATGTGTCCAAGATGTTTTGAAGATGAAGTAAAACAAAGAAATCCCGTCATCTATAGCCACTTTGTTGAAGGCAGGAGTTTGGTGAGAAGAGTGAGAAGCTGTCGGCACATTACAGTGACAAGCCTCAGTCAGAGATGCTCTCAAAGACTCATAAAAGGAGGTAAATGAGGCTCGGGGGTCAGAGGTCATGTTACTCACACTACGATGACGTTGGTTAGAACAAGGCAGATATGTGGGTTATCTCAGCGGTAGAGGAATGAGATCACCACAGCAGCTGGCACAGTACGGCTGTATATTGTAGGTTCATAATTCTAAAAGTGAAATGTGTTTATTGTTGACAAATAGCTTAAACAAAAATGTGTCTTTCGTTTGAGCTTGAACTTTGTTTCTGGGATGTTGCTGATTAAAGGATGATTTCCAGTTCACAGATACACAGCATTAAATACATTAGCCCTTCTTCCAAATGCTATATTTTGATAAACCACTACAATAAACAGCATCGTCTGTGTGCAGCTGATCATTGGGAGCATTTGGGTTATGACAAGCATGGTTTTGTTTCAGACAACAACTGAATAATCCATGGCAGGCCATTAAAAAAAAATTGGTTTGCAGTTGAGAGCTGGCTGGTTTGCGACTAAATATGATTCATAGACAACAAATTGCTTAGTTTTACAGCTTGCAACTAAAAACCTTTGTCCAGATGAAAAAAGTTCCGAGGATATTCCTCATCATCATCTAAGATGGCCATAGCTAAGCGCTGGAGCCTTGTAAGAGATTCTGGATGCAGCTGTGCATGTCCATCAGCTCACTAGACCATTTTACAATTTGGGAAAGCAAGTTCTTATTTTTTAAGTTCAGATTGTTGTGCCATGTGACTAACGCAAAAGACAGAACTGAATCAACAAAAGCTTGCTCGAACGGTCCTTACATTTGACCCATCCTTCTTTAGCACCGGTCAGAAGTAGATGACACTTCGAGATTTAGTTAGTTTTTGTTACTTCTTCACATCGTACACTCACGTTCTTTTTGAAAGAGAACCTTAAAAGGTCTCCAAATCCTCCCAAAGTTCAAGTTCAAAGTAGTGCCACTGTTGTTGACTCTCTGGCAGCTCAATCACTCAGCTGGGGTGACCCATTAAACAGAGCCTCTCCTGGTGTGAGAGACTGGTGGAGCTGAAGTCTGTCATGGCTCTGAGTGAATAAAGGTTTAAAGAGATGTTTAAAGTGAAAAAGCCCTACAGTAATGTGGCTCTCCCATGTGTGTGGTTTGCAAGTCTGTCAGTGGGACATGAGTGAGCGGATGAATGAGTCGAACCAAACATGTGAAGCTAAAGCTAAAGACCTTTACGTTGAAAGGGATAGCATAGAGTGTACAAAGGCAATATAATAAGATGAGTGCTTATATAACAGCTATTTTCCACAAGCAATATTATGTTTATGGCTTTTTTATACTATCAAAAAACGGTCCTGTTGTCTCAGTAAGGGCATTTTGCATTAAAAATATGTCATGAATATGCACAATTTAGTTTAAAGTTGAGGTCATTGACTGCAGAACAAATGGAAATAAAAGAATAGTGGGTAAAAGTATTGCTCACTCAGTTATCTGTAAGTAGCAAAGGTTAAACAGATACTGTATTAGAAGATTGGAGACTAAAGCCATCTAGTAGAATGTGTTCTTTCTTTTACAATTTTCATATTAAAATAAGTAAAACATGTAAAAATCTTGGCAATTTATTAAAGTATTAAAAATAGATGGAGTCAAGTGTAAATTGATGGTTTTCTTTTGTTGATATATTATTAGTTACAGAGATTTGATCAGAGGAGATTTTGGAAATCTTGTTTAGTTTTTGAATATGCAAGTTATTAGTGAAGAAATCTGCAAATTAAATTCAATATCACCTTGTTTTTTTGGGGTTCAAAACTCAAAAAATATTGTAAGTACAAGATTGGGATATTTGGAGTCTATAGGTGCTACACTAAAGAGGAAATTTGGTTGCAACAATGTGAGAAAATGCATTTTGAGCAAATGGATTTTGAATTTACAATTTCCTTAACAATGCTATGGAGAAACAGAGAATCAGTGCAATAATTACACCTTATAATGAAGATTAGACAATTTGTTCCCGGTTTAAAGTTTGTATGTTAAGAGAGCAAAACCTCAAAGTTACAAAAAAAAGAAAAAAAAAGGTTTTGCCTGCAGTGTCTCCCCTTAAAGAGAAAAGATCTGAATTATATAATGGTCTTTCCTCAAAGGCAGATCATCACACGGGGTTAAGTCACAAAAACGTTTGTGATATTGTTCAAAACTTGAAAATGTAAACAAATTAAATTAAATTGGTGAATACAGATCAAACTGTCCTTTAGAAACCATAACCATTGTCAACCTTCCCTCTCCCCCCACTCATATGAATCAGCACACAAGCAAGACCGTCCCCTAAATCTCCTGGAACATGTCTTAGGGCCTCTCCATGTTTCACACAAAGCCTGTGGTTTAGACTGCTGCATATCAGAGGCTTTAGCAAAGCCCCGGCCCCGGTGACAGCGCAGGTAAACAGCGTCGGCGATCACACTAATGCCATACAGGCGCACTCATACATGCAGCGCTGTGTCATGGCGTCTGACAGTGCCCAGAGACGTGTAGTTATCTGCCGGAGGAGGGATCAAGTTCTTAACCTTTCCTTCGACCCCGTGGTAAAAACAACAGAAGCCCCTGATCTCTGTGGCACGCCGCCTGGAGACCCCGCTGTCTCCACCTCAGTGTTTGATGGGTCCAGGGACAGGGAGTGGGCCGTTAGGATACAAGAAAGTGTTGGCAGCATGATAACAATGTGCGGGGTAATCACATGTACGGAGCGCTTTAGGACTATTGTTTGTCAAGAAGTAATAAAGATGTGTGAGTAGGATTGTATTGTAAGTTGCAATAATTGAGATGAGACATGGCATGGAAAACATGGACTTTTCATGCAGTGGTAAATTTTGAGATTTTTGGCTTTTTTTTTTTTCTTTACATCTCCGTTTTGAAAGTAAAACTAGCCAAACTCACCCTTTACAATGGTTATTTTATGAAGTTTTGTTGAGTCAGATTTTGATTTTGTTTCTCACCATTTCTTATCCACATAATGTGACCAACAAGTTGTCCAAACAGAGTTTTTTAAAAAAAAAGAAAGAAATTGAGACTTTATACTTAACCAAATCGCCCAGCCCTACTTGCAACCAAATTCCCACCACCAAACATTCCAGCCTTACACTAGACAATATTTTGAAAGGTTTGCTCAGAAAAATCTCATTCCTAGTCTGAATTATTGACTAGTTTATTCAAAACCATAACAAAATGCCCAAAATTCCCAAAATCTTTGTAACTAATATATCAATAAAATAAAACCATGTATTCAATGGGAGTTGTAAGCACTTACTGCTAACATTGTGGATCCTTGGAGAGAAAACCATTGTAAACTACTGAAGGGAACAACTAAATAAATGCAAATGTATCAGAACTGAATGCGCAAAATGCAATTATGAACAAATGGTCTCTTGAAAACAAAACAGTTGTTGCCCATTGAAGCCAAATTCAAATGCACACTTAGCACGCCGTCCAAATGACTCAGACTGCTTTCATGACATGATCATAACACAATAATCATCACGCAGTAGAAAAGATTAGCCACAACAACATCCAGGATTATGGTGCTGAGGCTGACAGCACTGAGAAGCAGAACCATCCGCAGATGTGCCGCACTATAAACCAGCCTAATCCTTGCCATAATGTTTATACCTGGGCCTATTCTTCATCACGCACTGACACGCTCACTCATAACCGAAACAAGCGGCCGTTTTGCACAGCAGCGTGATCCTTTACTGTGAGAGCTTTTTAATGGACTTTCCAGATTGGGCCCTAATTAGCTGTTAATCATGCCGGAGCTCATGAGCAGCGGAGAGGAGAGGGGCTGCGTCGTTAGAGTTAGTGTTTGCGTGCCCCGCTGTCTGTGCTCGTGCGCGGGGAAGCCATTAGCGGCAGACGAGCTAAAGGGAGCCAAACAGGCCATTAGCCGGTGGAGTCTTCCCCTGGTTCTGCTCATCTCTCTGCAGACGCTGGCACAGTCACCAGCTGACACGCCTAATGCCAGTGATCTGTCACTACCTCAGAGCTGTCCTCCTACACGCCGCCGCTCGCGTCCTGGTTTACGCCGATTGTTACGCGCTTTTTATTTATGTTTATTTGAACAGGGACAGGTATGCTTCATGAGCACACCACAACATTTAAGCCAAGGCTAATTCTCAATGTCAGTCCCTTTTATCCGTGGAGTGACGACTGGGAGTGCAGGAATACACATAAAAACATGGGATGTAGGCTCTGTGCATCGAATGTGGCTTAGCAACTTCCTGCTAATTTCCTAGAGCAACAACTGTTTCCTTTTCTTGTTTATTCCTGTGAAATTAATAAATCGTCAAACGTACAGTTTAGGTAGCTGAAAACATGCAGCTGGTGAACAACTTTACACAGGATGTAAAAACTTCACACAAGGAGACTTCTGTGTAGATGTTTGAGCTCTAAAGCTAAAGGCTAACGCTAATTTGATGCTAACAAATGGTAAAGTAGCACCACAATCTGAATTAATTTGAATGAAACATGCTTTGCTTGACATTTATGTTTTATTCTGTTAATAATAATAAATCTTATTTTAGTTTTAATTTATGTTTTAACTGTGGACAGGAAGTGACCTTTACCCTACACTTGCTAACAGGAAGTTAGCCAAAGACATTTCGTGCCTACGGTGAGCAAAATGTCAACGATTTTCTAATGTTGGACAGAAAGAAAATAATATCAAGGCTATTATTTAATACAGAGGCTCCCATAGTGAAGTCCGGGTCATGAGATTATTAATTAAAAGTATAATTTGCAACAACAATGAATTTCTATTTATTTGTTTATTGTTTGTGTTGTATAGCAGTATATAAAAGTAAATCAACTCAAATAACAATAAGAAACAATGAAAATATATATTAAATGTTTTGACCCTTGAAATTAGTACAAGCGACTCTATACTCTTATATGGAGACCTGTCTGATGGTTGTGTGTAAACTAAAAACTAAACAACAAAGCATTTTATGATGATGATGATGATAACTAATAAAAGCTTAGTCAATTATCACATTTCAAATTGTGATTTCAATTTGGTTTCATTGGGTGTATTATTCAAGTCTTAATTCAAGCTGGTTAAAGGCACCATAGTGTATGTTTAGTATTACTGTAGTAGTAAATGCATGTGTGTGTGTGTGTGTGTGTGTGTGTGTGTGTGTGTGTGTGTGTGTGTGTGTGTGTGTGTGTGTGTGTGTGTGAATACCAGATGCCACCAATGTTGTGTGCCATTCAGCTCACAACATGCTCACTCTGGACGGCCAAACCAGAGCCTGTGATTAATGAGAGGGTCCTGGTCATATCAGTGGAGTTTAACAGAGCTCACCACAGCAGTGAGCAGGTCACAGAGCCCACCCAAACCCATCAGGACTCATTATGAACGGGCATACACCACTCAGACCCAGCCCCGTGCTCGTCTCGTCTATCAGTGCGAGGGCAGGACCATGTGGACTGGAATTTAGACCAATGACACACAAAAAAACTTATTTTATTTGTTTAATCAATCTAAATGATCTGTAGTACTGTGTACAAACCCTGCTTTGACACAACAATGCTTATAGTTAGCCAACACTTTGTCATTTTTGTGCCAAACACTAACGCTGACACATTGATGCCCAGGTGTAGTCCTTTTTACTCACAAAGGCCACATTTATTTCAATATATTGTACTAAGGCCTGCGAAAAGCCTACTTTGCAAAATGTAAACAAGTCCGACTGCAAGTTAGCACCTTGTAGTCCAACTAAGCAGCTTGATTTGCACAACGCTTTACTTGCACTCTAAAGACTAAATGAAGACAGGAAGGTGAGGGAGCTAGATTGCTTACATTTAAATTTATTTGAAATCTAATGTACTTCTACTTTAAATTGGAAAATTTACACGAAAAGTTCCATTTGTAAAGGTCTGACATATTTGAACACATTTTTATAGCCAGATAATTCAAGTTTGCAAGGTTTAGTTTATAACTAACCTGGCAAGAGCCAGATAGACATTGTGTAGCACTCGTAGTTGAGTTCTCCACAATATCAATCTGGGACCGCTCCAAACGAATCCGTTCGGAGTTTCGCTAGTAGTTGTTTGTTAGATAGCGGCTCTGAGCTTTATATCTTAATGTCGTCGAGTGGTTTTTGGGTATTTTTGTAGCACGAGTTTGCGGGTTGAAGGCACCTTAACCCACACTGCCTTATTTTCGAAACAAATGTTTGTTTTGCTCGGCATCTGCTGCTTTCGTCGCTCCGTCCCACTGGTGGTCCTGACTCAAACACTTTAGCGGCTCGGGGCAAGATGGATTCTCGTGTGTTTGTGAAATCACAAATACCGTGAGAATTCAGCTTGCAGGCAAGGTTAGTTTATAACCAGAGAAGGTAACAAATGTGTAATTTGAGGAAAAATAAGAATTTGATCTGGATTTAATAAATTGTTAAAGGTCCGATACCTAATTTTATGATCACTTTGTTTGCCATCATTGTTTGTAAAATTGAAATTGATGTATGTATCCAAACTCTATCCTAACTTTCCTCACACACATTATAACACCCCTGATCTTCAAAAGGATGTTTATCATAAGCATGTTTCACATTAATAAACCTTGCCTTCTAGTTTTCGAGTGAAAAGAAAAAAAGCTTTATCATTAGATCAGTGTATTTTCACAAATTTCTTCTTTTACCGAAGGAGGACATTCCACTACCAGGAAAAACATCAGGTACAGGCCCTTTAATTGGCTATAAACGAACCATAGGATGCTAAATGGAGCAAACTTACAAAATTCCACAAAACAATGTTATTATTCCATAGCTACATACTTCCCAAATGACCAAAAGGCATTCGAAACTTCGCCTTGGTGCACTGAGGTAACTCAAAACTTTTAAAAAGGAGCGAGCTCTAAACGGAGATGACAAGGAAGTGATTGAGGTCCAGCTTATCCGAGACAGCAAATCTATGCGGTGTTTATGACCTTCTGAGCAAGAGCAAAGCAATACGATCCGAAAAACTCGCCTTGTTTTCCCAGAGAAACCCGAGCGCCTACGGACGAGGAGAAAACATCTCCAATCAAAATATGACAAGCGGTTTGACACTGACATACACAGATGAGCTGAAGAGGAGATGGAATCGCAAACGCAATAAGGTCCGCTGTGAGGAGGAGGAGGAAGCAGAGGTCATGTGGGGTCATTCTGCCGACGCACCAATCATGTCGAGGGATCCAGGCTCAGGTAACAGGAAGGGCCACGAGACGAGCAGGAAATAACAGTGTCTCTTTGAATTAGCTTTTTCAGATAAAGACGACGAGGGGAAGAGAGCGCTGCACGGACGCGACTGAACTGATCAAAATGTCTACAGCTTGGTGATGACGCTTCCTTAATGTAAAACTCAGATTAAAGATGTTTTAAGTGCTGATTAAGGTACAGTAGGTAGATAGAGTGGAGGCCTAGTAAATATCAGGACCTCATCATTTGTGGATCTTTTGTGAACACATAAAAATACAAAATAGACAAATGTATTTATTTAACAGACACCAAACCTTCTTAGAGTGGGAACTTGTCCAGTGTTGGGTAATAATGGAATACAGGTATTTAGATAACTGATTTTGAGAAACTGTATTCTGGTGCAGTTACTCTGTCATTCGAGGCTTTTTAGAATACAGTTACTTTCCTAAAATCTTAGGAATACATTGTGGTACTCAATCATTAAATTTTACCTTCACATTGCATGACATCAAGAGAGAAAAGATCAAAATAACCAGAGAAAGGTTCAGAGTCTTCTGCTGTGAGCATTTGAAATGTGCTTTTTTTACATTCCTCATTAGTGCTAAATAAGTTCATAACAGGCAAAGAGCGTACAGCCCACATGTTTAAGCATATGCAGTATTTATACTTAGATATACTGCAAATCAGTATATGCTTCCATCATACACTGCATTTATTCTGAGAATGCAGAATACAATCCTTTGATTGGACAAAGTAACAGGATACGTTACAAAATAAATTTTAAGCCAAATATTCAGTATTCTGTAACTAAATACAATTTCAGTACTAAACAAACAATGAAACCAAATCGTAATCAGTGTTGCCGAGTAATGGATTACTAAGTAGTCCATTACTGTAATTAGATTACTTTTTAGTAACGGAGTAATGTAACTAATTTCCGTAGGCCAAGATTCTTCAGTCTTTATCTGTACTCTGTAGTTGAAGTGTAGGACGTTTCAATCTTACTCCAAAGATCTTCCTCAGCGAATAAAGAGACCCACGTTTAAGTATTTATTCGCTGAGGAAGATCTTTGGAGTAAGATCGAAATGTCCAGCACTTCAACTACAGAGTACAGATGAAGACTGAAGAATCTTGGCCTACGATGGACAACTCCTGTACGATTGAGAACTTACACAGACGTAACTAATTTTGTTTTAAGCCGTAAATGTTATTCAATCAAGTTAAAACCAAAAACACTAGTAATCAGATGACTTTCAAAATAAAGTTATCAAAGAAGTAATCAGTAATCAGCAGTGGATTACTTTAATGGGGCAAAGCTTTATCCTTTCATCAAGTGCAAAAACGTCTGATATAGCTTCACAACAGCAGCACAGTGCAGCTTTAAAAAAAAATATCTGTACAGCTATGCAGCGAAGGAACAAGAGTAGGGGAGGGGCTTAAGAAGAGTTTACTCAGACAATCAGGAAGTGAAACTACTCCTGATTTCTAACCAACAAAGTGTAAAATAATGATCAAGATGTGACTATTGCATACAAAATACAAAAAACATAATACCCTTCTTTAAGTCATGGTGTTTTTTTGTTGTCATTCTATATTTTTTTGTAAGGATGATGGAGCAGAGAAAAGAACACAGAAGGAGGTTTTGCTAAGGTCTTACCAGGCGGTTGATGCGGACAAACTCCTCTGGTGTTTTGGCCCACGGCGGCAGCTCCACGTCAGAGACCACAGTGCTGTCCTCCATCACGCCAAGGTTGTAGCTGTTTGCATTGACAAACATCTCCGGGAGGTAGAAGAACTCCGGGATCAGCTCCTGCAGAGACATTACAGCGTTCATCAAACGGCATCAAAAACCTAACTACTAAAATGGACATGGACAAGTTTCATGTGACAAATAACTGGCGACGATGTGTGGAAAGTGTTGTGTGTCTTTGTTGCGGTGGAAAATAGTTTGATTTGGTAAAGCTCGCTGTAATTCGTGGAAGTGACATCAGTGAGTTGGTGTTTACGTGCTTCTGTGCGGTTCCACAACAAACTCTGTCAAACACCCCGCTGTGGTTTTTCAATTTTGTTACATTGTTTAGATTTGGACGTCACATAAAACTGCTCTGAGATTTACTGGCCTTTCACACAGCAAAGAAAGAAGCCGTCAGATACATTTGAGATGATTTCATTTGGCAAAAACAACAAGGGTTCTCCAAGTGTTTAGCTGTCAGGAGAAGTAACTTGGAGTTTACATATTTGTTGTGGTTGATACATAACTCGCCACAATGAAATAACATGGTTTAGGAAGGAGTTTAAAATAGTACATTGCACATTTTAGAGGCAGCAATGCAAATATGGCAATACATGTATCATGAACTTATTTCATAGTGCTATAAAATACATACTACACTGCAAAAAATATATATATCTTGATGAGTTCCTGGACTTGATAGTATTTGACTTTAAATTGAGTAATTCTGATTTGTCAGAAAGAAAATCTGCCAATGCAAAAATATTTATAAAAAGTATAACAAGATATTCAATTTTAATTTAGAGGCAATAATGTTTTTTTTTCTTTTGATTTTAGTACATCAAATACTCAAATATTATTATTTCAAGAAAATGTTACTTAAATTTAGATTAGTTTTTGTACGGTATGTAATTTCTTTCAGGATTAAAATCCGAATGGCCTCATTTCTAACTCAATAATGTTGAATTCTATTGGTAGTGTTGCTATCAGTATGAAATCTCTGAAATAATGTGACATACAGTTGTGGCCAAAAGTTTACATGCCCTGACAAAATGTAAGGGTATGTAAACGTATGCATTTCATAGAATATGAAAGATGACACAAAAACCTTTACTTCACTCATGGTCAGTGGTCATGTAACATTAGCTCAGGGACATTTGAGTAGTTTCTGTTTTATTATGATTTCAAAAGAGTAAAGTCAGTTCTTTGGCAATAATTGGCTTCGCACAACCACTAACCATGAGTGGAAAAAAGATTGTTGTGTTATCATTCATATTCTATGAAAAATGGCCAACAGACTAAAAGGTATGTACACTTAAAAGAGTATGTTAACTTATGAGCACAACTGTATATAGCAAACATACAGTGAAGTGTGAAGGGAATGTCTAGAAAAGCTCATGACTAAGCTCTGACAGATATTCTTCTCAGAGACATGGAAACATGTTGACAGTGTGACTCTGCAGACATCACCAACACCAACTCAGTCTGTCAGACAAAATCTATCACCCTTCATCATCATTTAAGCTGAATTTGAATACATCCACCGACTGTTAATGTAGAAGTACACCACTTCAAAAAGCGGCTCATATATATGTCAACAAATAGCACTTCCCTTCTTATCAGATTAGCTAAACTATACATCCAGCTCTCACCGGAGTGAAAACCTCTAATCAAATGAGCAAGCAAACACTCAGGTCTAAAATAACAGGCCACTTCCTCACTTCTGAAATCTGTGCACTCCACAAACCCTGACCTGCGCCCAGGGGTCAAACTCTTAACGAGGCCGAGGCTCACCCAGGCTCACCCAGGCTCAGGGGCCCTGCGACTGCCGCCTACTGCTGTAAATCCACACACACACACCTAGGGGGCAGGCAGACCTCCAGGGGCCCCGCTCTCCTATGCTCCATTATGTGCAGCGGCCCCTGAGCTCAGGCCCGGTCAGAGGCCAGCCCCCTCTGATCCCCAATCCTGTCCTGTCATGGGTCAGTGCAGGGCCCCGGCCCCTGGCTCCTCTCGACTACACTTCCACTGCTGCGGCTTAGGCCCTCCCCTCTGCCACCTCCGCTAATGCCACCGCTGCACCCGGAGGTCAGGGGTCATACGTGTCATTTTTTGGCAGGTTGGTTACTACACAAACTCTGTTGTTCTTACTGTAAGAGCTCTTCACACTTGAAGTTATATTGTAATAACTGCATCGCACATGGGAAGTTCAAATGTGGCAACTGTGAAACTAGAAGAGGTGCAGATATGTTTTGACATACACTGCAGGTGAAAATTCAAGATATATATATATTTTTTTACCAAGTTAAAAAAAGACTAAGCTCACCCTTTACATTGGTTATTTTATGATGTTGTGTTGAATCGCACATCAGACTTTATCAGGAAGTCACTACAACATCGTTGCGTTCTGCTGTGTTTCCTACGTGTATCCATTCACAAATATTGACATGTTTGGGTCACGTGGCATGTATAAAGCGACCAACAAGACGCTGTAATCCATATATGGTCATTTCCTTCTCTAAATGACATTTTAATCAATCAATATTTAATTCTAAGCTTCATTTATCAACTTTTGAAACACCAAAAAAAAGGCGAAATTTTTTATTTTTACAGATTTATTCTCTAAATAAAACATATCCGAAATCAAAAACTCTATCAATCAACTCTATCCATTATTTAGATCTTACTCACTGAAAATATAGTAAATATTGACCATCAAATGGCTTATTTCTATACAAAAACATAATCATATTTATGTCAGTAATAAACAGATATCATGACATGATATCATTCAATTTATTTTTATTTTTCCTTATCCACCTGCAGTGTCTTGCCGCTCCTATCCACTTATTTATTGTTTATTTGATTGAAATAAATACTTATTGGCCATTATTTGTACGTTTTGGTGCAGTTACGCAGTTTCAACCGGGGGGTGGGGGGCGTGTCTCCAGACCGAGCAGGGTAGGCGAGGGGGGGGGGCTTTAAGGAAAAGAGGTGGGAGCCATTGTAAGGCTGCACTGCTACACTAACACTGTTGCAGCTCCGGCCCCTCCCCTCTGATGCCTTTAGGCTGAAGTCAAAAGGTCAGCGGATTGGGAGCTGGGGGTCATGCTAGCGTCACCCGGGCTAGAGACGCATTGAATCTCGGTGTTGTCGCCCATTATCACCCGCTCTTTGGCAGCGGGCTATGAAAACACTGGCGCTAAAGGGAATACTTTGCATGCTAAATTGATACATCTCACCCCTAATTCCTCTTTTGCCGCAGCGCTGAATGTGTGCCTCCGAGCGGATAAAGTCGATGGACAGTCATTCAAATGTATGCGCACATTTGAACACACTCGGGCCGAACGCGGACTCCGGAGTGATGCGGTCCAGATTTGGCCTTTTGTTTTGATCCGAGGCTGAGCGCTCACAGTTTGATCCAGTCTGACAGGTCTAGACTCGCGGAGCAAACCGGGGCTCTCTTGTTGGGCTTTCGCAATCAAGCTCTGGCCAGTTCCACAGTAATACAATCCATATGTTTTATCCCATGTCTGTGGATGTATGCGGGGAGAGGTGGGGCATAATCACACGTCAAAACGTCCCGAAATCACCAGTGTTCCCCACAGAGTGACCCAGCACCGTTGGAGAAGGCCTGACCCGCTTCATCACATGTCTGATGGGGAGTAAAAAAATCAAACCTACTTTGTTACTTAAGGTGATACGCGGAAAACAGATTTTTCATTGATTTCAATTTTGAGATTCATGACTAGTTTTGTCTCTTAAAGTGGACATGTGCATAAAAATCTTTATAAAAGGGTTAGCAACTTTCATAGGGGTGTCTGCAGACACATGTGCTTTGATAATTCAGGCTTTTAAACTTGAAATAATCCCTAGTGCGGATTACACTATGTTCTTAGCGCCAGGGCTGATGAGGAGCTGGCCTGGATCGTCCCCTGCAGCCAAAAGTGGGAATCACACTGTTAAAATAAACCTTTGCTTGGATTTAACAATGTGGGGAGCAGCGCTGTGTCCATGTTATGAGCACAGAATGGCTCGGAACCAATCTATTATTGGATTATTTATTTTAAAAAATGTGGAGGTCAGTTTTGGGGTTTGAACAATTACGTAATTGTACCATGAAGTCGAAAACAAAGCGCTGCAGAACCATAGAAGAAGTCCAGATGAAAAGGCCAGCAGGATTAATTCAAAAATGAAGTGAAATACTGCTCCAGGTCAGTTTTGGATGAGCTCAAAAAAGTTCATTTTGCATGATATGTCTCCATCTTACTGTAGTTGTGATCTCAAAAGTAAAAGTTTGACCAAACTCACAATTTGGGATGTTTATTTTGTAATGTTTTGTTGAGTCCTGTAACAGACTTTACCAGGAAGTCACGATAACATCGCCGTGCTTCCCACACTTATCCATTCCTAAATATTGACATGTTTGGTATCCACATGGTGCACGTAAAGCGACCAACAAGACACTGTCAGCCATATATGGTCATTTAATTTTTGGGAGAAGCCAGCGGAAAAAGATGGCAGAGATATAAACATGCATGCAAACTTTAAGGCCTCTTAATTCTCTCTAAATGCTGTTTTCATTACACTCCTGCAATGAAATCTTCACTTTAGTAGCACCTACAGACTCCAACCATCCATCCATCCATCCATTTTCTTCCGCTTTATCCGGGGTCGGGTCGCGGAGGCAACAGTCCGAGCAGAGATGCCCAGACTTCCCGATCCGCGCACACCTCATCCAGCTCTTCCTGGGGGATCCCAAGGCGTTCCCAGGCCAGCTGAAAGACCTTGTCCTTCCAACGTGTCCTGGGTCTTCCCCGGGGCCTCCTCCCAGTGGGACGTGCCTGGAACACCTCTCGAGGGAGGCGACCAGGTGGCATCCGAAACAGATGCCCGAGCCACCTCAGCTGGCTCCTTTCGACGTGGAGGAGTAGCGGCTCTGTTCCGAGCTCCTCCCGGGTGACTGAGCTCCTCACCCTATCTCTGAGGGTGCGCCCAGCCACCCTGCGGAGGAAACTCATTTCGGCCGCTTGTA
>OMNZ01037000.1:0-13639 GCA_900303255.1 Lesueurigobius sanzi | reverse complement strand
CCTCTGCGCTCGCCGTTTTAACCTCTTAAGCCCGAGGGTCCCCATTTTTGGGGACTTGCCACTTTTAATCTATTCAAAATGTGTTTACAAAAATGTTTTTTTTTTTTCTCTTCTTGTACAAACTGACCAAATATATAAATAGGATCCAAAATTTGAATTTTTTGGCCAAAAAGTGCCAAATTGTGCCCTATTTGTTACAATGGGATTCCGCCTAGACTGTTTTAAATCAAAACCTCAATAACTTTTCAATTATTTATTGTTACAGAAACAGAAAACAGTTGGTAAAAATTCAATAATTATCATGTAGTTACTATTTTTGATGTTTATTTTCTTCTTCAAAATGAAAACAAGCTGCTGACTTGCTAAAATGTGTGTTTTTTTTAGGCAGAATTCATATTTTCTGTCTTTCAACCTCAGTTACTCAGGCCCACTATGATTTTCTTGAAAATGTTCACATCTACAGTCTCCCCATAGACATTCATAACATATGAGAGCAATATGAACATTTTAGACATTTTACAAGCTGTTAAAGCCTTCCAGAGGATATGTAGACCAAATTCGTAAAAAACTGCCACGGGCTTAAGAGGTTAATCTCAATGTGAAATCCATTTATAGGTCTTTATTGTTTATTTGCAATGATAATGATTTTGTAGTGCAGTTGGATTAGAACCCAATAGACCTATCCACTGCTTGGCCCAAAAATAAGCCTGACTAAGCTTCTGCAATGTCCGAAGATTTCAGTTGGCGACTTGTCTTTGGCCAGGTGGTGTTTTCTCTTAACATAAATCAATACAGGAATATTCCCTCATTCCTTTAAACCAGGAAATCCAAGCAACCAAGTGTAAAGACAGAACCAGGCATGTCTAAAGTATGTCAAAACTGGGACTAAAACCAGGCCTAACCGGTTGCAAGTTGACGCATTGTTGCTAAACTTCAACTATTGCTCTTGGAAGTGGAGCAAATTGTCAACGCTGGCTGTGTCCGTACATCTTTCCTCACTAAATCAAACACTTTACGCACCGATATGGAATCAAACACTCCTGTTCCCAGTTCCATTACTTGACGCTACGATTTGAAGTCAGACACGAGGCACAAGAAGACCCTATAGATTCCTACGTAAGGTTTTTCTGAGGTGGTGTAGCACTGAGCTTGTACCCAATTATACTGTATCTACTGCACACCTGCACAATCACAGACACATTTCAGATCCTCAGATGTGAAATGGCACTGTCAGATTGGGACAAGAGCCAGTATTCCGATCAATTATGTTATATTATATGTGATGTATTTAGTAAGACTTCAGCTTGCTACCTAGAAACCCAGTCTGAATGGGGGATGGCTTGTTATGTAAGCAGTTTCATTTTAATTGTAATAACTGTAAAAGTGGCACATTATCATCAGTGAGGCACACCACCCACCGCTCCTGCAGATTGCTACATTGGAGCATTCATGCGGTTCTTAGAAAATAGTAAAAGACGGACAAACGGCGAGACACTACATGTGAATGGGGGGAAATAATTAGATTTACAGATATCAATTGGAAACTGGCTGTGTATTAAATGGTTAATGGTCACATCTGTATAATGGTTTTCGACCTGCTTTAGGCTTCAAGCGCTTTACGTCAAGGAACCACGCACCCATTCACACTCTCATTCAGTGTACGCCGACACTGGAGGTAAGGTGGTGAAAGTGTCTAGCCTGTCTCTTTTTTTCTCCAACCATAGGTCCTGCCCCCGCGCATTCTCATTGGCCGATACTCTTTTTTAGTTAGCTCCAGTTTATATTTTATTTTTAATTATGGTTAGGGTAAGTTTTAAGTTTAGGGTAAAGGTTAGGGACAGGGATACGGTTAAGTTTAGGGTTAGGAAAAGGGGTATGGTTAAGGTTAGTGCAAAGCAGGGGGCGTGGCCATGGAAGAACTGGGTTTCGGAAATAAAAAATATGCGTCTAGGACACATAGCCAGTGTGCACCTGTGGAATACTTATCGCTAGCCCTCGGCTTACAATAGGACCCGCTCTACTATTTGCGCCAGGGTCAACTTTTACTGAAATAAATTGTCGTTATTATATTATATATTGCACGTTTAAAGTAATTTTATATTTTCATATAAAAATAAGGCATTTTATGCATAAAAATGGCTTAAATTGGTTATATTTTGGCAAAGAAATTTAAATAACGGATAAAACAGGTGTATATTTTATTAGACTTAGACAGACTTTATTGATCCAAAAGGAACATTGCGTTGTTTTATTTTGTTGATTTATTCGTTACAAAGATTTTTTACAGTGGGGATTTTGGATACCTGTAAAAATTCATCTGTACTCTGTAGTGTAGTGGTTCAACTACAGAGTACAGATGAAGACTGAAGAAATTTTGCCTACAATGTCCCATATAGTTCCGTGGGGAAATATTGAATAACTACACCCTTATTGCAAAGATGAGTTCATTTGTATCCAGCTGAAGGTTTATAGTTCTTAACATATTATGTTAAGAGATCAAACCCAAAACCTGAAAATATTTTTTTGTTTTGTTTTGCCTGCAGAGTCTGCCTTAAATCCAAACCCTTTGTTCAGCTCCGTTCTGACATTCCCTGCGCAGGGTGAACGCAGAAAATCATATACGTTGGATATAATCTCTTTAGCGCTGTGCAAATAATAACATTTTTCATTTAACCGCTGCGACCAACAATTACAACAATGTTATAGTAAAGCAAAGGTGACTGTGGAATAACATGGACGTAGCATCGCTATTAGCTGCGTGAAGCCTAAAGGGAAGACGGGTGATCCTTGCTCTAATAGACTTTCCATTCAAACTTTTTTTTCCCCCCATTTTAAGCCATTATTAGGTGTTGGCTTCACACGTGCTACATAATTCAATTTTTCCTCTTGCTATTTATATTTTTGCCATAGACCTTTAGTAGTAGTGTTTCGAATTATGTTCCAATAAAAAACAAAAAGATTCAAGTTTGAAAAGGAGTAGGGCAGAAGTAAAACTTATGCCCATCGGCTAGCGTGAGTGAGCTTCCTTTAGCCCGCACTGAACGCTATGGGGAAGCCACGCCCCCCTGTCCATTGTACTACAGAGTCTATAGACGGTCTGTGAGTAAAATGCAAACTTATAACGCATAAGTCAACAAAAGAATATTCACATCCAGTCATCTTGGTCTTTTCTGGATTTGCAATGTATCTGGGCAACTCCACATCCGAGGACAGCTGCATCAATCACTGTGCGATTGGTAGGTGCCATGACTTCTCTCCAACATGGCAACAACAACAGCATCCGCTAATCACATGTCTGAATGAGCAATTGTTTGAATAATTATGATGAAATTACTATGATTATAATTTTTGCCATATTCAAGGAGCCCTCATGTCTTTCACTAAACGTTGAGACTTTTACACATTTCCTGTGAGTTGTCGCTGTCATAAAATGCAAGAAAAATGGCTAACATTGCCACTGATTTGTTAATGAATAAAATGTTAGAGTATGCTAAAAATTAAAACACTTTAGAGAAGGCTATTTAAAATCTTGTCCAGTTAACTCTGCTTAAAGGTACTGTATACTGTGAAACATTTTGGATTATGTATACTGTTGCCAGAATTACAAAACATGCTCCTAATGACCAGCTAGACACAAAAAAGCTATTTTACAGTGTGTAATGAAAGAAGGGGCCTAACCCATTTTAATCCCATATTGGGCAGCCTTTAGTCAACGTCTCCATGGAGACGAGCTCCCAGTAAACTTACAGTCAGGTCTTAGGAGAGGTGAGCTGGTCACAGCAAGGACACGTAAAAATATCTGAAATAAAATAGATGCTTGTATTTGAAGCTAATGATCGGATGAAATGGAAACGAGGGACACAAGTCACCAGCACAACATCCCAGCAAAACAGCAAAGTACGTAGATAGAAAAGGGATTTTTTTTTTTTAAATGAGTATCTGTTAGTTGAGATCACGGAGAAGCCTCTCCTTGTTTCAGATAAGAGCATAGGTATCTTTAAAAGCATATATTTTGCCTTTGAAAATTGGGTGTATTTTCAGGATATTTAGGGGGCGTGTGCCGTGGCACAGTTCATTTCCATACTGGACATTCACGTGTGATCATTTCCGACAATATTCTCCTAGAAAAAAGCTTAAATTGCTTACTTTGCGTTGTCTTCATCTGAAGAATTCTCCCTTAGAAGTCCCGATATGTCCCTTTCTGTCGTTGCCACAAGCGATGTTTCTTTAGCGAGCTGCGATAGTCTCTGTGCAAGATCTTGCCCAGGGAAGATGCCCCTGGTCCCACGAAGATCAGTGCCACATCTCGGCCCATGTCTAAGGAGTTTCCTGTGATTTTTACACCTTTTTTCACAAACATTGTCCATATGAAAGTGGTGGAAAGTAGCATGAATGAAAGAAATGTCTGTACTTCAGCCTCGTTCCGCCGCCTTTGAACATAGAAAACAATCTTAGTTGTACATCACCGCGGTACGTCACCCCCAACTGCTTGACTGGCAGTCGCTTCAGCCAATGACAAAATTAAATTAAATGTAAATGAGCACCGTTGTGCTTAAACAAGCAGACAGAGAGAAGGCTTTTCTGCAGTTTACCTTTTCCAAAGTGCCTACCTTCAAATGGCCACAACTTCTCCAAATATTATCAGATTTCCATGTGTTACACATTGTTGGAGACTACACTTTCAGAATCTGTGAATAACTCTAAATCCCAGGGAAATCGACTTGTATCTCTACATTCCATGTCTGGTCACAAATGTTACACAGTGTACCTTTAACATTGATAATTATATACCAAAGTGTGTTCCATTTACGCTGCTGTCCTTGTGTTTGCTAATTCACGTCACGCTTCGAAAACACACAGGCAACATATTTTTTCGGCAACTTCTATATGCACAAACTTAGGCTAATCTGTTATTTCCACTCCAGTGAACCTTTTCACCCCCTTCAGTCTCTACATTAAACTTTAACACGGACATCAGATATTCCCTCATCTCACAGTGGGCCCCAGTATATCCTGGTGTGTGGCTTTTCATTAATGCATTACCGCTGCGCTTTCTTCCTGCCTCTAACCTTGTCTCCTCTTACCCCTCGCTTCCCAGACTCCCTCAACCAATTCACCAGCATCTTCTGCCTAATGGTGATGAGCATCGACCGCTACCTGGCAGTGGTCCACCCCATAAAGTCGACCAAGTGGAGGAAGCCGCGAGTTGCCAAGCTCATAAACCTCACTGTGTGGGGGGTGTCTCTGCTGGTGATCCTGCCCACCATGATCTTCAGCGGCCTGGACAGCGTTCCCGTGTGTGGGATCGTCTGGCCGGAGCCGCAGGACGTCTACTACACGGCCTTCATAGTCTACACCTTCTTCATCGGCTTCTTCTTGCCCCTGGCGGTCATCTGTATGTGCTACCTGCTCATTATTATCAAGGTGAGTGGGAGGAAGACAAGTGGATGGATGTGGCTGACCTTCACGTGTGTGGAGTTAATTGAAATCCGATAGGTCAGTTTGTTCACAGGCATGAAGCTGGAAGAGTAATGCAAACACTATATGAATAACTCAGTACTCTGCTTTCAATTCTTCTTTTATGTCCAGGAAATATTGTTGCATAGAAATCAATAGAAAATAATTTCCAACACTAAACTGCAGTCCAAACTCATTCCTAACTGGTCTTGCTAGCCTGTATTGCGAAGTCTCGCCAGAATAAACCAGACTTCTCTTTTATATGGATTCTATTGGATTTTTTGAATTTGGGAGAATTTCACATGTGTGGAAGACTGAGGGCCTGATTTACTAAGACTTGCGCAAATTAGAGATCGCACTTCGCTCTCACAGTTTGCCAAAGTGGTATGTCTTGGTATATCTCTGCTGCGGGTATCAGAGCGCACTGCACTGGCCTCTTCTAAAGTTTGTGCGTAACATGGGACATCCCGCTGCTCAAAGGTGCAGCGGCAAACTCTCACTGGGGCCGCTCATAGGGCAAGGTGCGTGTAGCCACTATTGACAAAACACACTTTAGCTTCATTTCAACGCATCAGCAAAGCCCTTTGAACACGCGCAGAGCGGAAGAATAATTAAAAAGAAAAATCATAGCCTATTTCCCGATCTCGCCCGGGAGCAGCCCATGCCCATTATATTTTATTATTATTAGTCAATTTTTTTTCTTTTCTTTTTTCCATGATGCCCATTAGGATAACTCGTCCCTGTTCCCGTTGCGTCACAATCAATTGTATATTAAGGGAGTGTGTGTGTTTTGCGATTTCTCTTCACTGTTCGGTGCAGCTCTGACGACACGCGGAAACCAGCTCATATATTGCATATTTCCTGCCTCCTATAGTTTGCGCACTGTAGGGCTGCCATTGATTACGCCCCCGACGCTAAATTTGCGATGCAGCGTCTTAGCAATAATGCAACCGCTTTTCCGTCCACTTTACCATGCGCTCTCATCTTTGCGGGTGCGCAAACGCTTAGTAAATCAGGCCCAAAGTTGCCGAAGTTCCCCCTTCTTTGGGAAATGTCTAAAAGTACTTTTAGCGAGCTCGAATGGCCCACTGGACCAAGGCCAAGGAAAGTCAAACTTGATGAAGGGATGTATTAAAAATGAATGGAGGACACTGCGAAGAGCTCCAGCAATCTCCATACTGTTGTCAGAAAGGAGAGCTGACCTTGTTCACACAGAAACCTATACATATTTTACTCACAATTGGACCTCGACTAATTATTATTTTCAATGCTTCCATATTGTAGCTTATGTGAAAAGGCATGTATTCAGGGCCATTCATTGAAATTGTCGCCTTGGTAATTATGAACATGCTACATTTTAGTCTTCAAGGTAACTACAAATATAGCCTTTATATATTCAAAAGACATTTCCTTTAAAGATCGTTGCATAGAAGTCAAGATATTGTCTACAACTTTCTCTCCTTCGAAGGCCATTTTTCATAGAATATGAATGATGAGTTTACTCTTTTGAAATCATAATGAAACAGAAACTACTCAAATGTCCCTGATCTAACGTCTACATGACCTTCAATAGCTGCTAGGAAAATTGTTCAGGGGCAAAGAAACACTCACTTCAGCTGAAATACAGGACTCTCTGACGGAATGTATCTTTGTTTCAAGATGCACAATATGTAAACTTTAGATCAGGGACATTTGGCTAGTTTTTCTAGTTGAAAAGCTTAAACAAACAGGTTTTAACCATGAGAGAAATAAAGTTTTTGTGTTTTCATTCATATTCTATGAAAATTTACGTAAACTTATGAGCACAACTGTATATTGCCATGACTGTGAATATCTTTGCTAATTTATCTAATTAGCTTTGAGCTATTAGCTCAAACCAATATTGCTATTGAATCGTCATTTCCCGCTCCTTTCTTGGTCTATATACAAAATGTCAAAGTATCACATTTTTGATCATGACGGGGGCTTCCGTAAGAAATTTTTCCTGTTTTCAAGTAAAGCGCACAAGTAAATGTGAAGGCTAGATTCTGGTGCTAAACCAATTTACACCAGAAGAGGACAGTAGTGGCGCTTCCCAAGCTGTTGGGTGAGTGTAGGGTGTGCGTAGGGTGAGCGTAGGGTGTGCGTAGGGTGAGCGTAGGGTGTGCGTAGGGTGAGCGTAGGGTGCGCGGTGATCTTACGGCACAACTACGTTCATTTGGGAAGCGCCAGAAATCGCACGGCCTAAAAGTCGTATATCCGGTTGTGGCCTAGGCTTTAAATTCCAGCTGTAAACTGCGGGCCCAAACTCATTCCTATCTCTCTTTCAAGGGCTAGTTCATAAGCATGTCTCACAACATTCAGCGAGCTAAGCAGAGAGTTACGATCGCGCTGTAATACCTTCTGGTTTGTGATGTGTAAAAATTCTTTATAATTAGTTTGAGACAGTATTGGCTTATATTCTTGTCGACAGCAGGTGGTAGTGTCCTTAGATTTACATTAGCGGAAACAACTTTTAAGTTTAACAACTGTGACACAAACAGTGGTGCAAATGTCGTCTCATGATCGAAAAGGTTGGGGGTTCAAATCCTGACTCCCACAGGTGCAGATTCGTTGTGTCTAAAGGTGCACGAATCAGGATTTTTTCATGCAAATTTTGATCGGCCAATCACCGATCACCGGCCGATCAGATTGGTGCACCTCTAGTTGTGTCCTTGGGCAAGGCACTACACCCACACCCATGTGTGAATGTGATGAGAGACGAGAGAGAGATGAGTGTTTGGTGGTGGTCGGCAGAGACGGATCAACAACGTAAATCTGTGTGTCCAGAAAGCGCTATATGAAACCAACGCATTATTCCTACACTTTGAATGAGAACTCTGGTTGTTTTGGTTAATTATATATAATGTGCTCCTAATCCCAGAAATATTTGCAGTATTGACAAAGTAATCATGGGAAATAACATTTTGTGTGTATATGAGAGTGATCTGAGAGTGTCTGATCAGTAATCTGTTCTTTTCCAGGTCAAGTCCTCTGGAATGCGCGTGGGCTCCACCAAGCGCAAACGCTCCGAGCGCAAAGTCACCCGCATGGTGTCTATCGTGGTGGCCGTCTTCGTCCTCTGCTGGCTCCCGTTCTACATTTTCAACGTCACCTCGGTCTCCAGCTCCATCAAGCCCACCCCGGCCGTCAAGAGCACCTTCGACTGCGTGGTGGTGCTCGGCTATGCTAACAGCTGCGCCAACCCCATTCTCTACGCCTTCTTGTCGGACAACTTCAAGAAGAGCTTCCAAAACGTCCTGTGCCTCAAGAAAGTGGTCGGGCTGGACGAGATGGAGCGCAGCGACAGCAGGGCCGACCGTAGCAGGATGGTGCACGACGCGGTTCTCATCGGCGCAAATTTGGAGACCCACAACGCGTCTTTGCTAAACGGGGAGTTGCAGACTAGCATTTGAATAGGCGCCAATGGAGGATTGGAGCCTAGCATTTAAAACAACGCTCATGGAGGATTGCAGACTAGCATTTAAAACAACTCTAATGGAGGATTGCAGACTTGCATTTGAATCAACGCTTACCTAGCTTGACAAATGTGGACTAGCTATGATGTAATGCTTGCTACTAGAGGCGAAGTCCAAATGAAAATCAACAGTGTCCAAGGGGGCTACAAAGGTTCACAGAGTCCGCTTCAATATTGGGTTAGTGACGCAACATTACAAAAACCTTGCGCCACAAGGCCTTGAGTAAATGTAGCGATTTTCAATACCTTGTAGCAAGCAAACGCAAGACTCAGGCGCTAATCTGACTGCGGAATCTATGGGTCAGTTCCAGTCGACTGAGGAACAATTTCGTACACAGGGCCATCGGGAAGCAGAACTCCCTCCCCTCCCTCCCTGCCCTCTTTCCCCTCCCTCCACTCTTTCCCCTCCCTCCACTCTTTCCCCTCCCTCCACTCCACAATCAAGGATGAGAGAAACATCATTTCGAACCATTCACATGGTTTGACAAATAAAGAATCTTGAATCTTGAATCTAATTTGTTCTTGCTAGCTGGCAGCATCGAGAAGTCTCACCAGAATAAAGCAGACTTTTATATGGATTCCGTTGGATTTGGAAGAATTTCACATGGAAGACAAAGTTGGGCGATGTCCAAAAGTATTTTGAGCGAGCTCGGGTGGCCCACTGGACAAAGGCCAAGGAAAGCCAAACTTGATAAAGGGAGCTAGGGATGTAGTAAAAATGAATGGAGGACACAGTGAAGAGCTCCATAGCAATCTCTACACTATCGAAAGAAAGCTGTTCTGGCCTTGATCACACAAAAACCTGTATATATTTTACTCAACACTTGGACCTTGACTGCTTATTATTTTCAACACTTCGATATTGTAGCTTGTGTGAAGAGACATACTGTATGTAGCCTATTCAGGGCCCTCCATTGTACGGCGCTCTTGGTGAATATGAACACGGAAGGATGTAAAATATGTCGTTGAAGGTATTAATTTGAGAACTGTGAAATGTTACATAATGTTTTAAAGGGACACCATGAAGTTACCTGTAGGCTATAAATATATCAGAACACAATTATGACTGAAAGGTATGCTCTCATGCTACACTGTGGTCCAGAGGATACTACTAATGCAGCCTTTATATTTCATAAATCCATTTCTACTCGGTACATGCTGTAAGAATTGCTTTTTGTCAAACGTTGGCGTGGTCCCTGGCTATAGTGGGCGCGTGGGAAGACATCTTGTTTCACAAAGACAATGAGTGATACAATGAGTGGCACATTTGAAAGCACTGTGGGGGGGGGACTCTCCAGGCGTTCAGCACGTCATGGCATTGAATGGCCCCCGGGAGTATTAACAGTATTGTTCTAGTAAAATGGAAGGGACATGCTGTTTGTGGAGTGCGGTGACGGCTGTTTAAAAGCCCTATTATTTTTAGACTGAGTGTTTTTTTTTAATACAACAATGGGTAAAACGGAATTGGATTCATGAAGCTGTTATATTAGAATTTACAGTAAAAAGTTAAGAATTACAAGGACTTTGTAAAACAGATGCTTATGCAGACTTCTAAATCTATTTTTTTCTAAATGAAAGGAAATATTTCTAAACAAATACAGATTATTCAATTAATAACATACAGTAGTATAATAAGAGTGATTAAGTTTGTATCATTGCCTCAGAATTTCTATGACTTATTGACTTCAATGTTTTGTAATATACTGTATAGTGATCGGATATTCATCAATGTTGTTTATTGTTGTTTGTTTAATATATAAGGTACACTTGATTGTCCAGATTTGATCATTTTCTATGTATCTTATCCATTTTCAACAGGGATGGGAATCATGTTTGCGCAAATGATCAGAACCGTATATCTGCTTCATTATCGATCCCTCTTATCAATGCTCCAGCTCCGAAAACACTCCCCACCCCCCTTTTCAGACGCCATAGTAGGGCTGGGTGATATGGACAAAAAATTTTATCACGATTTTCTTTAGTTTAAGGCCCCGTCCACACGAAGAGGAGCCTAAACGCAAAAGTATTATATCAAACCGGCCTATCATCCACACGAAGCCGGCGTTTTGGGGGAGTGTAAACGATAAAGTTTGAAACCATGTCTCAGGGTGGAAAGATTTCAAAACGCCGTTTTCGCGGCTCCGTTGTTACAGCTTTCCTAAAACGATGACGTCACAGCGCCAGCGTTGTGTATGTTTTGCATAATCTACTGAGCTTATAATGGCTTTATCAACCCAATCCAGCCTGTTCTGACCGTGATACTTCTTCTCTGCTTCACCGCGAGGCACAGCTGACACACAGCCCCAAAGAAATATCCTCCATTCTGTCTGTGTTTTTGTCCTGACAGAGAGTCTGTTCACTGACAGTATTTCTGCTCTCGTCCTTTAAATCTAAAACAAATCATCCTCTTTGTTTCTTCTGTAAATAAAAAAAAAAAAACACGGGAATAGTTTAATTTCACCGTGATGGGTCTGTTTACATTAGGAAACGTCTACTGCGCATGTGCCGTCTACAGTGTTGTTCTGCTTTGGGAGGCGTCCTGTAGTGGCACCACACACAGGCCTGGCAGCTGTACTACAGCGTTTCCACACAAATGAGTAGATCCATGTGGATGCACACATTTACTGAACGGGCTCCATATTTACAGAGAGCGTTTTTGAAATTATACGCGTTTCGTCTTCGTGTGGATGGGGCCTAAATCATGATTTCGAGTGTGAGTCGATTTCTAAGGCCACAACGTTTCTTAGGCATCGATGAGAGAACCGATAAAGAATCAAATATTCAATAGGAAAATTAGTGATCAATAAAATCCCATCCCTATTATTCAATGCCTCTGGGGTTTCCTGTCAGGTACTGCTCAAGTTTCCTGGTCATTAGTGCCTGTTTCTTCCAAGTAGTAGTATTGCAGACATATTATTGATGATAAATGTATAGTATTTGTCAATGTTTTTCATGGCTCTGAAACAGGGCTGCCCAAAGGTTTTTCCACGGATGGCCAAAATGGAGACGTTTTAGCGGGAGAGCTAACATGTAGAAATACCAAACAACAACAAAAATGTATGATTAAATATCCTATAATTGACTCTGTGCTTAACGTTCAAGCTAAGTCAAGTTAGCGATAGCTCCGCGAACACCACTTTCATTTCTGTTTCCGGCACTGACGCTTCTTGTTAGCATAGCCTACTTGGCCTTGTAGCTACGAGGCTAAGTAGGCTAAGGCTAGGTTCACGCTGCGTCTTGAAGTGACCCAATTCCGATTTTTTTTCCACCCCTGTGCGACCTGTATCTGATCTTTTTATGACTGACCACTTGGATATGTGGTGCTCCATAAAGGGCCAAAGTCCAAAACTACTGTCTCTCTTCTTCTTGAAACGAAGTTATAAAGGTGTGTTAACGAGAAGCGTCTGCACCGGAAACGGAAATGAAAGTGCCGTTTGTTGAGCTAACGCTAGCTTGACCTGAACGTCGAATAAATCAGAATACACGGCAAAAAATGGTATCATAAATTGTTAGAATTTCTGGATTTAAGATTATTTGAGTAATTCTGACACGCCGAGTAAAAAAGTCTGCCAAAGGAATAACATTTTTGTTCTTGCATTTCCTCATTTTTAAGTTCTATTGGATATTTTATATAAGATAAGGTTGTTTCCGCGAATGTAAATAAGCTTTACATTTAAGATTTTTTTATAATAATAATGTAATTGTACTTAAATTTTTACTCAAATTATTATTAAATCTTCTTTTCAAAATGTTGTTTTTGCAGTGTATATACTCGTTACATATCTAATCACCATGTCAAGGGCCAAGTGAAACCCCTTTGGAGGGCCAATTTTGGGCACCCCTGCTTTAAAATGATCTTTTTGAGCCTCCATCATGGCGTCATCGACCGTTATGTCAAGACTTTTGGGTCATAAAGTAAAGTAATAAGCCATAGGCACTTATTACTATTCAGACTTATTTTTCTTATTTCGATGTGAGTAAATTGTGGACATGTGTGGCCCAGGCAGCAGCAGCAGCAATGTTCAAAGCGCTTTTGTGCTAGTGGGGAGCATCATTCAGGAGTTCTCCTGGTGGGCTGGGGTTGCAAAAGATAGAGCACTTTGGCCACAAGGCGCCTGCATTTCATTCCAATCACACACTCACACACTACACTTCTCACACTATGGCCGTTTCTCAATATGCGTAGTTGTGTGGACTTGTGTGCTCTTGGACTCGTAGAACGTCATCACACACGGCCCAAGTCCTGTTCTAATTCAAAGTCCGCTTCTCAACAAGTTCGCTGTAAATCCCCGGATGAGAACTTGCTCCTCCCGTTTTACTGAGCATGCATCAGAGGAGTCTTGTGCGTTCTCAGCCAGATATATTTCCCACAATCCGTTTCGCTTGGAGCACGTGGACAGCCGCGATCCTCCTCCTGCAAGCGGCCCCTGCTCAGCCACATGTATCCATACACATGTATCCATACACATGTATCCATACACATGGGGCTGACAGAGCCCAGCTCCAGCTGATCTACAGCTGATCTACAGCTGAACTACAGCTGATCTACAGCTGATCTACAGTGCGCAAATGAATGCAGATGTGACGCGTTTAATGTTTCCTCTCCAAGTGAAAGAAGTTGCTCCCAGCTCAAAACGTGTTTAACTTTATTTCTAAACGTGTTCAATCATTGATCCTTTTTACATC
>OMNZ01036977.1:9678-20770 GCA_900303255.1 Lesueurigobius sanzi | reverse complement strand
TACACAATTTTGATGTAATTCTTGCTCTGTCTGAGTCTGTATATCCCAGAAACGATTAATCGATTACTAAAATAGTTGACAACTATTTCAATAATCGATTAGTTGACGATTAATCGATTAGTTGTTTCAGCCCTAATTCTATAGCTTAACCTCTTATACCCCACAGGACCCAAATTGGACACACAAGGCGCAGTGGGCCCAAAATAGTTGACAAAAGCACCATCAAATACCAAAAATTTGACGATTCAATTGTGATTTGAAAACATAAAAACTCAGGTCCATTCTAAAGAGACATAAAATCAGCAATTTTGATCATGATTTTTTTTTTTGTTTTTCACAACTGTTTTTTTCATCATTATTTTGTATTTTTCGTAATTTTTTGATAATTTTCCTCACTTTTTTTTCTTTCAATTTTCTCATACTTTTTTCCTTTTTTTCTCGTCTTTCCTATGTTTTTTTTTTTTTTGCAATTTTTCTCATCATTTTTTTGATAATTTTCCTCACATTTTTATTGTTTTGTTTTTTTTGCAATTTTTCACACTTTTTTCATTTTTTTTCCATAATTTTTCATTATTCTTTTGTAGTTTTTCCTCATTTTTGACTTTGATTAATTTGCAACTGAATGTACTGTCAACCAAATTTGGCACGCTGGGGTTTAAGGGGTTAATGTGGTACCAAATTGTACAAAACATTTTGAGAGTCTGAAAAAACACTATCGCAAATGTAAATAAAAGTTGGATTAGAAATTACATACTTTCTGGAGAATGTCCATACAGCTATAAACTGTAAATGTGCAACAGCGTCTTCATTTTCAGCTTTCACTGCTCCGCCATATAAGCGCTTAACAGATGTCTTCATATTGGGATAGCGTGCTCCTGCGCTGGGTAACCGCTTTCCAAGTTTGCCGCGGCAGCAGAGAGCGAAACGCGGCCCAAAACGAGGCGTGTCTGCAATTTTAGCGCCGCGCCGAATGTTGCCGTGTCAGTAAGTCGTGCCCAGCCAAATCTGCGACCTGCCGTGCCCAGCAGTAATAACCTGCGATAAAACCTCAGCTCACCCCATCCCAATCGACAACCCCGAGAGATAGTTCTCAAATGATGCCGCCACCACCACCACCCGCCCCGCCTCTTTCCAGCAGAGGGCTGTGTGTGTGTGCCACTTTCCCCGGGAATGTCGTCGCCACATGCAACATTTGCCTTCCTGTTGCATTTGGCCTTTGTTTAAACATGTCCTGTCAGTTTGGAAGCACGTTATGCTAATTAGCCCAGAGTTGAGACGAGATGGCAGCACATGAATGGACTCTCGGTGTACAGCTGTGGAGTGAGTGCACACACATTAGCTGTGCACGCGTCTCGTCGATTATCGTCACAGATGTTCCTTATTAGCAGGCGTACGCTATGGAAGCTAATACGCTCAGAATGGGGTAAAGGCTTGAAACATTTGATAGAATATAATTACTCGCAACTTGGGTATTTGACGGCGACTGGATTCACAAAGCTGCCGTATTGTTCTTGAGGCTGAAAGTCCTTTCTACTGGCCAACATCATGCGCATGCTTTTGAATATTTTCACCACTTTTGGACACCTTTATGAGAAAATAAATTAGACCTTACTGAGAAGACATTTAACTTTCTTTCATGCGGAGTGGCCCAGGGATTGCAGAGAAATTGGTAACACCAGCATGCAATTTTCAGCTGCCCTCCACCTCAATTTAAACGAAAGGCTCTTTAAATCGCTGTGATGTCATATGAATGCAACCTATTGAACAGATTAGTAATGGGTGATTTAGGGGAGATGGATTACTTGTTGTTCTGATATGTATTACAGCTGCAAATTCGGACTTCATGGGGTGGATTGGAAGTTGATTGAAAACTTAAAATGTGAAAATCACTGATTACAACAAATGTGAAATAAATAAATGCTAAAACTACAGACATATAGTGACTGCTCGAGGTTGTAATCTTTGTAAAATATATTTTGAGGTTGCACTGATCTGAATGTTCTGAATGAGATGAAATTGGTTGCAAATTTTTAGTGGTAGATGGAACCGGCGCACATGGAAGAACCTAGACCAGGGATCTCCAACCAGTAGCTCGCCAGTCCTTTCCAAGAAGCTCGCCAAATGTTTTCTACATTTCTTCATACGCTTGATGAGTCACATTTTAGATGCACTTTAGTTGTTCTGAGCAAAATATCTCCAAACATAGCAAAGTATAAGCAGAAACTACTGTAATTTCCTTTTATTGAGTTGAATGATCATCTTGGCTGTCCTATGGCCCAGTTACACGTGTTTCTTTGAAGTTTAAGTAGCTCGCTGCCATTTTTGTTACTCAAAAGTAGCTTGCAAGGTAAAAAAAAGTTGGAGACCCCTGACCTACACAGACACGGGGAGAACATGCAAACTCCACAGAGAAAGGCCTCACGTGTTCTACATCGAACCGGGCATCTTCTTGTGTTGTGGTGAGTACGCTAACCCCATACGCCACCATGTGTTGGAGCGTATGTTATGATAACGTTGGCTAGGGCTGGGTATCGATTCGGATTTCCAAAATCCTATCTAACGTTAGCGGTACTGGTCAAGTCCCACTTCAGACAGCAAAGTGGAACAGTGGGTTAAGTTTTTGCTCACTTACCAAACGACTGTTTGTTCAATATACTGTCACAGAGCAACATATTACATCATTACTCCTAGTTGTAACAGAAAAGGCATCTGGCATAAAAACCTGTCTAATACCGGCTCCCTTGGCAACCTGCGCAAGAAAGAGAGTAAGCCTGAAATCCCATTGACTCCTACAATCACTAATAAAAGTAAAATCAATTCATTCTGACATCTCTCGGCGCTGCCAACATTACTCCAGTAAATAAGAATCACAGGTGAAAGTGCACTCCATAATTTCTTTTCCCTTTTTATGCAAGAGCGCAAACATGCAGCAAGCTGGAGCCGAGCAGTAGTCTGAGAGCGAGTCGAGCACAATGGATGGTGAGTGCGCGCCGTGGGGAGGGGGTTTGGTGCTGGTATAATATGCGGAGGAGGCGAGAAGTGAGCCTTTCAGTAAATTTCTGAAGGGACTGATTGAAAAACGGACCTCTCTTTTTGCGTGTCAGTGCCGAGTAGCTCCCTGCTCCCCGCCGTTGACCCCACTGCTTAACCAACTGCTCCCAGGTCAGCCTATTCATTTCCATGCCAAGCACAGACCGCTACGAGCTGCCGTCTGTGACCCCGGCACCAGAGAATTAAACAGACGCTTCCATTACGGCCTTGCTTCTTTTTTTGAAGTCATCATTAATTAAATCATGTTTTTATCAGATGGGCTCGCAAGTACAGGGCCTATCTCAAACGTGTTGCCACAGTAACCGTTCTGGCACCAAAAAACCCTCCGAATTAGACAATTAAAAGGAGGTTAATCACATATTGTTGTAATAATGTTTGAGCAAATTGGTTATTTGGTAGTGTTTTCCTATTCAAATTATTGGACAATTGGCAGTTGGTGGCGCAGAAACTAAGAGAATGAGGGGCTATTTATAGACACCAAAACAGCACCAGCACTGGCACATTGACAATCACTTAGATGGGCCTGCCAGGCCAGTAGGGGTTTTAAAAAAATGGGATGAGCACCAAATTTGTGAAAAGTTACATTTATATGGTCATTTTTAAGCATCTTCTCATAGTTTTTAGATTAGTTGTATATTATTAAAGGTAATATGGCCTACAATTCAGTTCAGACATTTATTTCAAACCTGCATACAGTACCACCAACAATACATGACACGATACATAATATAGCGACTGATGCATGGTTTGAAAAGGGGATGGATGACGCAAACTCTTTTATATTCACCATTATACCTTGATATTTTGTAGTATATCCTAATTCAAAATTCATCGACATGAAGACAAGTATCAACAAACCTTAATCATGATTTTAGGAGGTCAAACTTTGGTGGGCATCTAAGTTTTTTTATCGAGTTCTGGTCAAAGTCAAGCGCCAAAGCACACACGCAGAAACACCACTAATAAATCATTTTCAAGAAACCTATTGAAACAAAACACGAACAGTGTTATTCTGGACATAACATATTCTGCATATCAGAAAGCAACTTTTACATACAATCTTTCGTAGCCCCAGGAAATGTAAATAAATGTCTAACTTTGGGAGCTGTAAAAAGTGCAACAATGAGTTGAAAGAGGGCGCCCATCCCGCTCCTCAAACTAGGAAACAATTATACTTTCAAATTAGAAGTATTGAAATAAACATGCAAATCTATGCAGTGGGAAAAGTTTGGCCATGGACAGGAGGACGTGTTTGGTGAAGATGTCTAGACTTAGAAACTCAAGTGTTTGTCGTTTACTGTGGACGAGGCAGACAAACTAAATGTGCAGGATTATATAGCCCCTTTAACAAAGGCTGCTCAGTTGTTGGAGGCCACTTTTTAAAGGTTCGTGACCTGGCCCCAGTTCTGCAGGGATGATCGCTTGTTGTTGTTTTCTTCCGTCATTTTCATATGGAGCTTGCCGCGGAAGCAAGGCTTTGTTTGTGAACAATATTCATAGAGCCATGATTATTGATGCCTCCCAAAGCCCTGGACGTGATGACATCGTGATCGCTCGCATGCCGTCGTCGTGTCCTTGGGCCGGGCACTTGACCCAGCTAAAATATAGCTCCAGTGTCCTCATACAGTATGTGGTGTGTGAATGTATACAGTACGAATGTAGGAGTATACGAGTGGATCCTCAATGTACTGTGCTTCGAGTGAAGGAAGGAACAATGATAGATCAATCCAACAATTGACCATTTATACCATTGATATCAAGAGCATAATGCCTCAGCTGTGGACTTATGAATCTGTGTCTCTTGAAGTCGTTTCCTTTTTTCCTCGGGCAGCACTTCAATGATGGTCAATGTTCCGATTTAGTGTTGGCTAATTGTACGTGGAGAGTGAAGCTGTAATTCACAAGTGCAGTGTCTCTTCAAAGCTTGTAGTGAAATTGCTTGCAAATTATTGGGCAAAGGTGCTAATTGATGGCCTTGTACACCAAAATGAAGTCTGCATAAAAAGAAGAATGGCAAAACTAAAATACATGTAAAAAGTCTGTTAGTTATGTGTGAAGCCTTTCATAGCCGCCAATTTCACCCATAGCCTCTCGCAACAAAATGAGTCCACTTTTCCCCTCTCTCCATGGCTTCATATGAACATTAACCCGGTCATTAGTTTTCCTGCCAAATTTGCGTGATGTTACGTGATGAATTGCGAAAGCCATTAACAGATGAACAGATAATGAAGAATGTCATTAGTGGCAGCCCTAAAGTTAAGGTTTGCTGCCACTGGAATAATTGCCAACGGTTTCCGGGCAGATTTCATTACGGGTCTGACAGCTACATTTTTGAGTTTGAAGTCTAGACAGATAGGAGTACTTCTGGCCTCTTTTTTTCCCTTTTTTTTCCTCTCCCCGAAGTCTTTTGAAGCCCACACACCTCCCGCTTTTCATTGTGCATGACACTAACCTGGTTGTTCGGCGCGGATCGTCTTTGTTCTCGGCTCTTTACTAAGCTTCTTTACTTGCTCCTCTCTGTTTCACCGCGTCCATCTGCCCGCTGGCACTCTGTCTTATCTGCAGCCTCGATCGTTTGGCCGGGATCTTCCGAACACACCAACTGTTGTGCGCGCTCAATGAAACGCCGAGGCATCGCACCTTTCGGGGCTTCGGGGACCTCGCAAGTGTTTAGGCTGTAAGCAATCTCTAAAGGTTTTCCGAGATTGGGCTGTCTAACAGGAAAATGAGACATAAAAGGCCGGGGTTTATGGGCCCGAGGTTACAATGAGTTGGGTTTCGACGCATGAATAAGCAAGAGAGGCCAACGGATTCTGGGTTTTACCAAGGCAGAGTGGCATAGTGGTTAGCAGTATAAGCTCGCAGTATGATGGTTCTGGATTTGATACCTTGTATGGAGTTTTGCATTTGTATTTTGGCAATGTTCTTTGAGTTGTTCTGGTTTCCCGTTCCTAAGTGGGGCTGGGTACCATTACATTATTCCAGTGTCTTATAAAACTGGTACTGGGGGAAAAAAAATCTAACTTGATGGGTGGTGGGTCCTGAGACATGATTGAAGAAGGTCATTTGTTTTCTCCTGGTCAAATGAATGATACAAATTTTTAAGAAATAGTAAACATTACTCATTTGTTTTACATTTGTTTATAAAATTGTTTCGTATTTATTACAATATTCAAGACACTTATAGAATATCACCATTTTTTTTCTCCTGTCGTGCAGCACTTTGCCCCTGAGGGAAACATGCTTTGATGAGGTTGAAAAGCTCTGTATTTCCCACAATCTCCTCCAGCCAGGTACTACTGACCATGATCCTGGCCCAAGATCTGGAGAAAGGTTTCCGGGCTTTGCTCTAGGCAGATTTCCCCGCAGCACTGAAGTCAAATGCAATGGATTTCACTTTGGAGATAATAACCTCTACCTTATCCTTAAGTAAACACAGACGACAAACTTCGATCGTATGTCTATTAACAAGTGACTGGGTTGATTTAACTTGTATGGGGAATTCCCATCTGTGATCGCCTTAAAGGCCCTTTACCTGATTTTTCATTTACAAACGATGAGAGAGGGAGCAAGTAAATTAAACTGTTTGTAGTTGTCCAAAGTCATTCTTAACTTTCTGAATGCTTTTCACAACTTTCAGGGTCACTGTCAGGGGGGTGCAAAATGGCAGGAAAAACGTGCCATCAAGAAGAAAGTAAAAACAGGTAATACTAGTACTAAATTTAAAATAAAATGAAAATAAAATACATGTATTCAAGTATTTGTGGTATATCAGGTTCATGCATGGGGCCACAGAAATGCTTCATAATTAGACGGACAGTTTTTTTCCCCGACAAAAACCTGAGTTTGAAAACAAAACAAATTTCGTTCCACTACTAGAAAAAAAAATCTGTCATAAATGTTTCCTTTCTTTAACTAGAACTGTACATGTACAATAATGACATTGACCACATTCTTTTTTGCGCAGTTGCTACATGAGTTTGGAGACACAAGCAAGAAGCAAATGGTGCCAGCAAAAGATGTTGAGTTAAATGCATCCATTAAAACCCCATTTGCCCATGTCCATAAATTTAAAGGCCACCTACACCTTACTTTTTTTTCACTTCCAACAAAAACTAGCCTGCCTTTAAACAACGTGTTTTGGGGGAATAATTAAAGATTACTAGTGCTTTTTACTATGCTCATTTTCCCAAGTTATGCCCAAGAACTGCTACTATATTGTCTGGCTGAAATCGAGAAACCTTATAAAACATGGAAACCGATCCTCCATGTTTCACACTTGCGCATGCTAGTTTTCATTAGTCCCATTAGCACCAACTCGCTCTTGGCCACCACTCCAAAACTAGACTGAAAATGACCTACTGTCTGGAGTAAGTTACCGAATACCACATACCGGGCTATACATTTCAACAAGCGAAGTACATGAGTCGGCATTGTAAAAACGACCAAATTTGGCCCCGGAGCCTTGGGTTTGACATGTACGCGTTAAGATCTATTAAATGTCGCCGAAAGAAAACACAGCTGTGAAAACAAGAGGCAGCCTGTGAGTGGTAGGAGTGGATTTGACGAGGGGTATAGTTTAGCGAGGCTGTATTTATTCCAGTTAACACTCTATAGGTCTTTTTGTGATGATTCGCGCTTGTTATTTTGTGTGAAAAGGTCTTTAGAACTGCTTTGGAGTCATTAGGAAGTCTTTGGTGGTGTGAGAACGGGGAATGTAAAAACAGCTTGGACATTGGTCGGCAGCTCTTTGGAAATATTAGCCTTGCCTCTTGGCTGTTTGTTTATATTGTATCCAACTGAATGTAGGATATGTTTTAGGTGCAGCTAGCGATTATTTTGGTAATTGATTAATCAGACAATTATTTTTTATGAATAATTTTGATTTTAAAAGAGAAGAGAGTTTGATAGAAAAAAGGTAATGTTTGTAGGAGGCTCTTGGTATATAATCTGTGAAACATCTCATTCATTATTTGAACGCTTAACACCTCCAGAATTCAATCTGGGATGGGGGAGTGTCCTTCCAAACTGGTTTTGCGGTAGGATCTGGCAACCCTAAGACTGGAGCGCATTCTGCTCTGATTAGATAATGGTCTGAGATTGATCTCATATTTGGGGACAAAGACAACTTGTATAACCTATACCTTTAGAGCCAAAGTAGTTTTTTCATCAAAAATACAATATTTAGATATAGTTATAGCTCTGTTTGAGTCTGTGTCCATCCCAGATATGATTAATCAATTACTAAAATAGATGAGAACTATCCGATTAGTTGTTTCAGCACTCAATTTTTTGGGAGTTGCAATTTTTAGCTTGAAGTGCTTGGTTGATAGATCAATTTAGCAAATCGCGCAGGTTGCAAGTACTTTGGAAGTACAATTTTCCAATGACAAAACATCCCGTCTCATCATGAAGTCCTTTGGGTGAAACCTGCTAACTCTAGTTTACACCTCCTCAAACTTGTTCTGAAATGCTTGTGTTTCTTGTATCTGTTTAGCAGTTCATAATTCAATCCTCTCTCGAATGTTAATGTGCCTCGACGTGTTTCAAATGTTCACTCTAAACTAGGGCTGCGGAAAAAAACTTGTGATATGTGACATTGTTATCGACACGGTAGGGCTGGGCCAGTTTGAAGGGGAAAAAAAAGTATTATTTTCCCATTGCACACATATTGGGTGAGTTTATGTTCGTAGGTGCTTTTCACTGCGCCGTGGCCAGAGCCGGCGGAGCACGACCAAAACTGAGTAGATTTGGGAAAGGTATTTTTAGCATCTGGACATTTCAGAGAAGAAAACATGCACAAGAGCGCGAAGGACACTGTGATGACATTGGCACATGAACAAGGGCTTTTACTTTCTGTTACTAATGGGAGCAATTTAGCGAGACTTCAGCCCCTACAACACGGGATGTTTCATTCAATTTAAGCACAAATCGGACATAATTTGTTTTTCAGCAAATAGGACTTCAAAAAACACAGTCAGAAAAACAAGGCTAAAATGGAACTATATTAGTCAGAATCACAATCTTTGCCTACATTCAGAACTGAACTTTTATCAGTTCCATGCATTTTCTTTTTGATTTAGACTGATTTTCCCTCCCATAAAAGAGTCAATCTCAGATGGAAGACTTTGTGGCTTATTGCAATATGGATATTTTATCACATGCTGGTAATGCGATGCAAAGTTTTTCTGATTGTTCAATGTGTAGTTTATTTAAAAAATACATAAAATGTTCACTCTGAGCTGAGACTTTATTATAAAAACATAAATTGTTGATGCAATTGCCAAAATCCTACAGCCCTTATTGTAAAGACTAGTCTGTTTTAATGCCAATATCCAATTATGTTGGTTAGGTATGCAGAATAACCTTAACCTAAACTGGTCTGATCAAAAAGAAACTTCTTAAACAGTTGACCAGTAGATGACCAGATTAACATTTTTGGACCAACATCCAATTCTTCACAAATTGCGTTTTTCTTCACTGTTGCGTTCACTCGAAAACTTCAAACCTGGCCATGTCGTGCCCGCTGTGCCCAGAGTTTCCCCAGGTTTGACATGGATGCGTGTGAAATGCTTATTAAACCATGCTGCGCCTCGGCCGTGTCATATCTTCCCATGGCCTCGACAAGTAAAGCCACTCGGAAAGCTCCGTGGCCTGTTCTGGTCCATCTCGCTCTCCCTGGCAGTTGACGACAAGCCCTCTACATCAACTCCGCAGCCGAGGAAATGACATCACGTCCCTGCGGGGCTCGCTCTGACTTCGATCCGCTCTGTCATGACAAAGGGGTTCTTTTGGGAGCGTCTGGGACTGAAGAAAAATGTTTAGCGCTTGTGTTTACTTTGGAGTTCCTGTCTCCCGCACTTCTACGCCATTTTTCTGAAGTACATTCCTTTTCTTACAAGTCCTTTTCTTTCTGGGTGTTTTCGCAGCAGATTTAGGCCACGAGGGCGGGGTCTAAAGTTCTTCAAATTAGTCCGAAAGAGCGGAGAGCCGATAATTGAGTTGGCAGGATCAGCGTTGGAGTAGAGCAGCCAAAATCTATACACTTACTTCACAAGACAAATGGCTTAATTAAAAATGGTCGCCTGAATCATAACTGGGGTGTTTTGTAGTCATGGTTACTTAAAATATAAAGTTAATTTGAAGCAATTAGCTGCGTTCCTATAAAGCATGCAGACACAAATAAACTTGGGAAGCTTAATGTTTTAACTGAGACATTGCAAGAGCTAAAGAGAAATGGCTTCCCTCAACAGCTAGTTCATAAAGTGCGACACATTTGGTCAATTTAACTTTTTTAAGCTTTGTTTGGTCATAATGCAGTTTGAGCCGTGTGGTTTGGCTGTTAGTATGAATGAGAATGTTTGTGTGCATCTCCTTGTATGTATAAGGCACATTTACACCAACCTTCGAAGCCCAATATGCTGTAGAAATATGAGGAACCCAAATATCTAAAAAGAAAACCACTAGTGCAAACTTATAGAATTTAATTTAATTTAGGGAAAAAAGTTTCATAGCATTTCGCTGCGTCTCAAATGCAATTACCTCCTGCACAAGTCTTGACTGTGAAAAGTAAAAATAGAGTTTGCAATCATTAGCTTAGTTGTTCGGCCAAAATGGCTGGTGCAGCAATATTGTACATAAGATAACTCTTTTAGTTACGGATTTTATAGGAGATATAGCAAAATATGCTAAATTGTATCTTTTTTTCTTCTTTTTTTCTCAATATTTTTTTTCTTATTCACATGCCGTGTCTCGCCTTAAGTTCAAACCTTGCACAAACATTATTTCACATTTTTAAACAGATATTGATCACGAGTCGGGCTGGGTACTCTTACATTTTTTTTTCAATAGCAGTACTTTAACGATACTTGGTTTACGATACCGATGCCTGAACAATACTTTTTTCGATACCTATAATAGTGGTGGCTTGGCACCCAAAAGTGCAAGCCTTTCCCAAAAGACTTTTGTTTTCTACATTTATCTACTGAAAAAGTATGAAAAATGTCAAAATGACGAAAAAAAAACTTCTTCAACAAGAATT
>OMNZ01036967.1:5371-15882 GCA_900303255.1 Lesueurigobius sanzi | reverse complement strand
CTCCTCTTCCTCCCTTCTTCATCTTCTTCTTCTCCCTTCTTCTCCTTTCTTCTTTTCCTCCTCCCTTATTCATCTTCTCTCTTCTTCTTCTCTCTCTTCTCCTCCCTTCTTCCCCTTCTCCCTTCTTCTTCATCTCCTCCTCCCTTCTTCTCCTCCTCCCTCCCTCCTCTTCCTTCTTCTCCTCCTCCCTTCTCCTCCTTCTCCCTTCTTCTTCATCTCCTCCTCCTCCCCTCCTCCTCCTTCTCCTTTCTTCTTCATCTCCTCCTCCCTTCTTCTCCTTTCTTCTTCTTTCTTTTCCTCCCCCCTCCCTTCTTCTTCATCATCATCTTCTCCTTTTCCTCTTTCACTCCTCCCTTCTTCTTCTCCTCCCTCTCCCTTCTGCTCCTTATCCTCCCTCCTTCATCTTCTTCTCCTCCTCCCTTCTCCATCTTCTTTATCTTCACCTCCTCCCTTCTTCTCCTCCCTCTCCCTTCTCCTCCTCCCTTCTGCTCCTTCTCCTCCCTTCTTCATCTTCTCCCTTTTCTTTTTCTTCACCTCCTCCCTTCTTCTTCCCCTTCTTCTCCTCCTGCTCCCTTCTTCTTCTTCATTCTTCATCTTGCTTATCCTCCTCCCCCTTCTTCTTCTCCTCCTTCTCCTCAGTTCTTCTACTACTCCTCCCTTCTTCATATCTTCTTCTTCTCCTCCTCCTCCTGTCTTCATTATTAAATTTTGGAATGAGTCTGAACTAATACTAACAATTTAAAAAGTACCTGCTTCCTAATTGTACATACACAGAAAATAACGTGGAATAATAATCTTACAAGAGTCAAGAATCATTAACTTAAGCTCAATGTTGACATACAGGATGAGTGAATGTTTGTGTTTCTTTCCTTATAACAACTTTAGTTTGTTTGGTTCCTGAAGCTTCACCAGATGAGAGCCGCTGCACTCGAGTTCCTCACAGTCAATTTGCCGGACTGATAACGAAAAGTAAGTGACAATATTGTTAAGAAAATAATCTCACTTTCATGTCGTCCTTCCACTCTGTCATAAACCTGAGGCCACACAAGCTTATTTCCTTTGAGCTTTTTCCTGAGTTTTTCGTTTATTTTCACTGTCCCAAATCCCAGCTCACAGGAAGCGCTTGCACGAAGAGGAAGAGGAAATGCTTACACAACGAAAGTGGGCGGGGCTTAACACATTGAGTGCCACGCTGTTTTTGGAATTTAGCTGTTGAGTGCCAGGAATCCAGACCATTTTTGATGTTATTTGTAGCACCACAGCGTATTCTATGTTATGGCTATTGACACATACTATGGCTCGTTTGAAAGGTGAGACTCTACGCTCTCAGTGGGTGAAAAACGTTTATTTGTTCGTGCCTCGGTTCCTGAGAAAAGATAAAAAGAGGCTGTTTTCCTCAAAATCAAAATTTTTACTCTAGAAAAGTAGCCTACTAACTAGACGCACCCTATATATTTTTTGCCTCGCGGGTTGGTCTAGGGTCGCACCAAAGGAGCTGCTTGTAGCTGGGCCAGAAATCTGGCCTCCAATCACAACGCTCTGTCTGTGTTGCAAGTTTTTTATTTTATTTTTTTCATCATTGAGGCAGGCTTAGCAGGATGGTGGAGATGGCAAAACAAGGAAGATCCTCCATTGCTCTGATTGGTCAGAGCGTTGAGCTACCACGGCAGAGGACAGTTGTTGGCTCCACCCCTAACCTTCAACTTTCCCAATGGTGCGACCGCAGACTATACAATTCATGCTATAGTCTGGCTTGCCAGTTCCTAAAAACGGAGATATCAGATAAAATGTCCAGACGAAATGTCCAGATAGTGACTTTTCACAAGATTTTGTTCATCATTTCTTTCTGTTCTGTTCATCACAGAGCTCCCAAAACCACACATAAGGTGTGTTAGAGTGTCTAGTTTCGTAATAAAAAAAACAAACAAAAAAACAATTTCTTACGTTTTTGGCACTCAACGCATGGGAACGATAAACTTTTTTTTTTTTCGTTTTTGGCGCTCAACGTGTTACTACATTATTTTATTTTCTTTGTCACTGCTTTTTCCTTCTTCTTGAGTAATACTTTTAATGACTCGAGTTCCCTTCTCAGCCATTCAATTCCAAGCGGATCACAGTGCAGGATTAAGTGCTAGTATTGTAATATACAGTGCGTGCCTTCCACTGTTTGAGATACGCCTTTACGTTTGATATCTTACTCTGCTAAAATGTAGTGACAGCAAATAGATCTGGTCAATCCATATTTCATTTCCTGCGCGCTCCCCGCGGATCCTCCTCTTGTGTCCTTGTCAAACATCTTCGGCTCCCAGGGACACACGCACAAAAAAAAAAAGGTGTTGCGAGCCTCGAGACGCCCAATGACATGACATCTTCTTTCAGCCGACAGCGCCATTGCCAGCGGGCCAGCAGAGAATTCCTCCAGTGCCTGATTGAAAACATCAATCATGAGACGAGCCTTGAGTCTGGTGTAGTGCTGCAGAGAAAACAGTGTTAGCAATACAATCATACATCCTAAATCTTTTTAATGGCGCTGCTCGATGACTTGCCATTTGTGCAAGGTTAGAGCTCAACTTTCTAAGGTTTGACGATTCGAGTAACTGCAGTTTGGGGCATAACGAAGTGGGTAAAGTTTTGTGAGCTGCTATTTAGTACTTTGGTCTTCGCCCATTATTATATATTGTGCAAAATTGAGCTTTTGGCGATGTTATAACAGACCTGTAGTATTGTATGTCACTTTGTTCACGCAGTTTTGAGTATTCCTCTCTACTTTGGTTGTTTCTTCCTGGTTGACTTCTTCTTAACCTCACGTCAAACAAACAACCCGGACTGCATTCTTTGGCCCACAGAAGCAAAGAGAAAGTGTCATCAGTCATCTTGAGTCTCTCTCCTAAAACCTAAAAATCAGGTTAGAAATCTAGGGGTAATCATGGACCTGAACTTAAACAGCCACGTTAAATCAATAATATCAGCAGCTTTTTACCATCTAAAAAACATCAAATCAAAAGTATAGTGTCTAAAGCAGACTTAGAGAGACTGATCCATGTATTTGTCTCCAGCAGGATAGACTACTGTAACGGCCTGCTCTCTGGCCTCTCTAAACAAGCTGTAAAACAGCTGCAGTACATCCAGAACGCTGCTGCTCGAGTCCTGACTAGAACCAGGAAATACGACCATATTAGTCCAGTGCTCAGATCTCTGCACTGGCTTCCTGTCACTCAGAGAATAGACTTTAAAATAGCTCTGCTTGTTTACAAGTCTCTTCATGGTCTAGCACCAAAGTACATCTCTGACATGTTAGTGCCATATGAACCATCTCGGGCTCTGAGAACCTCAGGGAGTGGTCTCCTGCTGGTTCCCAGAGTCAGGACTAAACATGGTGAGGCTGCGTTTCAGTTTTATGCAGCAAAAATCTGGAACAGTCTGCCAGAAGGTGTGAGACAGGCCTCAACTTTGACAATGTTTAAATCTAGGCTGAAAACGGTTCTTTTTAACTTTAACTGAAAGTATTTTATCTGCACTCACTTTTAATGTAATTAGTTAATGATTATATTTGTTTTATTGATTGATTTCATCTGCTTTCTTGTAATTTTATGAAATTGTGAAGCACTTTGAATTGCCTTGTGTATGAATTGTGCTCTACAAATAAATTTGCCTTGACTTGCCATTCTTCCACCTCAAAAACATAGCACGACTCCACCCATTACTCACCTTCTCTGCTGCTGAAGCTCTTATTCATGCCTTCATTACATCCAGAATCGACTATTGCAATAGCATTCTCTACGGTGCACCATCCAAAACCCTCAGTAAACTACAACACATCCAAAACTCTGCTGCCCGCCTCCTCACCCACACCCGCTCTCGCCAACACATCACCCCTGTCCTTCAGGACCTCCACTGGCTCCCTGTCCCCCAGCGCAAACAGTTCAAGATCCTCCTCATCACATTTAAAGCCCTCCATGATCTGGCCCCTCCATACCTCACAGACCTGCTCCATCACCACACTCCACGCTCCCTCCGCTCCTCCGACTCCAACCTCCTGTCCCTCCCCTGTAGGACCAAGCTCCGAACCTGGGGAGACAGAGCCTTCTCCATCGCTGCCCCAACACTCTGGAACTCACTCCCCAAACCTCTCCATGCTCTGACCTCCTCACCTTCAAGAAAGAACTCAACACCCACCTGTTCAAAATTGCTTTTAACATCTAATGTATGTTTTTTCTGTCTATGATGCTGTTGTTGATTTTAATTGTACTATTGTTGAAAGACTCCTTGAACCTTCATTTCCAGTGCCAACACTTCTCGTTAGCATAGCCTATTTAGCCTCGTAGTTGTGGATGTAACTCGATACATACGGTATTTACCGAGTTACATCCACAACTACGAGGCTAAGTAGGCTATGCTTACGAGAAGCGTCGGCACCAGAACCGGAAATGAAGGTTGCGTTCGCGGAGCTAATGCTGACTCACAGATGCATATGTACAGTAAATAGGGAAAACATGGAAGAGCTTGGTGGCTTCTAACTTCACCCCAGTTTTTCCCCAAAGGAAGCAGAGGCTAATGCTAACAACATCTTCAGTCTATTATGGAACCGAGGGCACGGGTACGCATCAACTCGTCTAAGCTCAGGTAAGAACATATCTCAGTATGGAAAATAGTGGCCTATTCCTTTAAAACAGAAGAACAACAAGCTTCTCCCTTTGCGTATTCTTTTACTTGTTAGTCAGAATTTCTCAATTTAATGTCAGGTATTCTTAAATCAAGACATCTTTACTCAATAAGATATCATTTTTTGCAGTGTAGTTATTGTGAGAGTGAGTAAATCATGACATATTCTTTAAAAAGAATGATTTCGTATTACTTGAGGGCCCTGTGTTGGACTGATGGATTGATTCATCAGGGGGCCGCGACCTGCTGGAGTTTTAGGAAGGGCTGCCTTATGGATATTATTTCAATTTACCCAACGTAAATGATCAATGCTCGGGCCCTAAAGAATATTTGTAAGCCTCATATGCCTGAAAGATCCACTCTAACTGCACACAAAGGCATTTACAGCGGTTCCTCTTCCTCGCCGGTGCACAATAATGTCTTCTTTTATTGAAAAACCTCCTGTTACTGTGATGAATAGAGTGTCTGCTGAGATTGACACTTTTCAAATTCTTCCACATTTGTCTGTAGCAGGTGGAAGGAATCTTTTTCAGTTCTGTCTCTTGAAATCGTTTGACATGTTTTCTTAAGGGACTCAATCAAGTGTTTCTGAGGCAGTGGTCAATGCCAAAATGCATTGAGGAATTGTATATGAGAAAGGGAAAACTTGATGTTAGCGAGTATTTGACCTTTTCGTGACCCCGCGGCTGTTTGAGTGGTTAGACGGCGGCCTTTGTGGCGCTCCAGGATGATTTATTTAGGGTTTCTGAAGGAACCATCTCCATGCTCTCAGAAGTCAGAATTTCCAAGTGTCAACCTGGCAGGGGCGTTACACTGGGGGGGTAAAGGATACTGAGTACCCAGGGCCCAAGGCAGGGAAGGGGCCCTCCGAAGTCTGTTTATTAATAGGCCTATATGTGTCAGGGGGCCCACCAAGATAGTTTGTACCCATGCAGGGCCCAAAATTTAGAGGAACGCCCCTGCAACCAGGAAATTTCAACTGGAATGTGCACCAGCCCTGTAATTCTGACTGGGAATCTCTAAAGCCGTAGGCAAAAATTCTTCAGTCTTCATCTGTACTCTGTAGTTGAAGTGTAGGACGTTTCGATCTTACTCCAAAGATCGTCATCAGCTACTGAGTTGAAGTGTAGGACGTTTCGATCTTACTCCAAAGCCGTATTTCAGGCGAGGCAGCACACAATGTTAACAACTAATAACGCCAGACTAAAATATTGTTATATTTCTTTATATACCCTTTAGTTGTCCTCTGCTTCCCCCTGACAATGAAAGCTAGCTGCGCTCTCTAAATGATTTGTGAACTCATAAATACAACTACACTGTCTAGGTATAAAAACTTTTACCAGCAGCTTTGTAGCTTAAATTGTGTATTTGTGCCACTGTCTCGTCATAAACTTTCCGACCTAACAACTGTAACACTGTAACTCGGAGGAAAGGTCCTTCCCAGCTCGGAGTATGCAGCCGCTGGGTCACTTAAAGGTCTAATATCAAGATTTATTCTCACACAGGCGTCTCAGGGACTGTCCTCAAGTCTCTTTTCGGAATAAGTTCTGAAAAAATGGATTTATAGAGAATGTGATTTCTCTCGCCCGTGCAGTCCGAATGTAAGACAAGTAAACTCTACAGTAGGTCTATTTGAACTCTGGTCATCCCTCTAAGTCCTGTCCAGTTGCTGATATATTTGAACATCTCTCCAACCATAAAAAAGTGACTCATTTGATTGTGTAAAGTCAGACCATGAATAAGATAAGGCCAAACCCGTAAGCATCCATGACTTCACTTTATGACCTTATACAGATGCATATACTGTACATGTAGATGCTTAGGAATGATGAAAACACGATAAGGAATGTCTTGTAAATGTTTTAGAAATTACTGTATGTGCAAAGTGACCAATGCTATAAGATAAGAAGACTTTATTGATCTCACAATGGAGAAATCAGGAGAAGTCAGGAAATTAGATTGGATTCACACAAAAGTAGTCGGTTAACACTACAGCCCACAGTTCCATGTGTATAGGAACTGTGGGCTCCATAACGAAACTAGTATATTCTGATCCAGTCCATTGCAAAACAAGTCCACATATACATAACTATTAATTATTATTGTTATTATTTCACAATAAGGGTTACATACAGGTAACAAGAAAGCAATTACAAATGCATGTACAGGTATAACAAAGGTATACAACATGTAACAAAGGCGCACCCAATAACTAATGTGCAAGTAAGTAAGTAAGTAAGTGAACTTTATTTGTATAGCGCTTTTCACAGACACTGAGTCACAAAGTGCTTCACAGTAATAAATCATCTTAAAACCACAACAAATGAAGCTTAAGCGCAATTCAACCTGGAAGACTAATTACAGCATCACCTACATCAAGCCAATGAGAGTGTCCACGGAGCCGCTCCTCTTCCTCGGCCTATCAGCACAGAGCTCACCTTCATCGCGGCCAATCATCTCCCTCGGTCTGGCTTTGAAACCTCCCGCAATCACGGCTCGTCCGCTTTCCAGCTGCAACCCACCTCCACCCCATCACCGCCTCTTTCACCTGGGCTCCTCTCCACTGCTTCCTCACAGGCCCCCTATACCACCACCAGTGTCCAGGCTCCGGGGGAAGTCATCCCAACTCAAATCTACCTATCATGCTAACACCAATTCATACATCAACGACTTCTGATCGCCAAAAGAAATCATGTCAATAAATCTTCCTAATCACTGCTTTGTCTCTGTCTGAGTCTATCCAGGTTGAAATACAGTCGGTCAGACGCGAATGCTTTTGCAAACAAATGTGTTTTTTGGGCGCTTTTTAAAGATATCCACGTCCAGAGAGAGCAGGTCGAGTGGGAGTTCAATCCAAAGTCGGGGCACGGCAGCTTTGAATGATCGATCTCCCCTAGTTTTAAAGCAGGTCCGCGGAACCATCAACAAGTTCTGGCTAGACAATCTCAAGCTCCGAGTCGAGCTGTAGGGCTTAATGATGTCAATAATGTAGGGCTTGAAAAGTTAGCACCAAGATTTTAAATTGAACACGAAATGTGCAATGTGCATCGTAACTATAGTGAGACTACACATACTTTCATGAGTAATTACTTTCTTGTTGCCTGCACCTTATTTTGGTCCATTAAGACCAGGACAAATAGATTTAAGAACAGTTTTTATCCAAGTGCAGTTGCCACACTGAATGCTGTCAAATGTGATCGACCATAGGCCTAATGTAACTGATGAGTGTCATGTTGTGTGTCATTTTAAATAATCAATTGCCTTTCAACATTTTTTGGAAGACACCAACTGGACTACAACATTTCCGTTGTACTGATTGCAATGACAATAGAGATTATTCATCATTCATCACCTACACATGGAACTGTGGGCTGTAATCTGAAGTGTTGCCGAGTTTAAAAGTGATATGAAGAGCATAAACCTTTTTGGGTGGAAAAAGAAAGAAAAACTTGACACTACAAGCAGCACCTCATGGCTCAGAAAATCAATTTTGGACAAAAAGTTGCACAAACGTACCCCTTTCGCCAGTATGCAGAGGTCTGTTTGACGTGTCTTCACTTCGCAGGCAGTTTCCGGGTGAATATCGACCGCGATGGCAGAAAGTGTCAGGCGTCTCCTGACATTGTCCCCGTCCTGAGCAGAGACGCACTGGGCTGTACACAGCACATGCACCGCGGGTTACAGCTCATTTTATTTATGATGCCGCGCTCTGCATCAGCCCTGCAGCTCAATGTGACAGTGATGTGTCACCACTTTACACAACTGTCACACCGGGCCCATAATATTCCATGTTCATGCTTTATATACTCGGGTATTTTTAACTGCATGCGGAAAACAGTGATCGTGCAGTGCAGTCCTTATGCATTTTGTATTGACATGTTGATGTTTGGTGTAATGAGAGGAAATGACACACAATATTTTTACATATACATTTATTTCAATCTGTAGAGAGTAAAACAAATGATCCTTCATTCTGCAGATGTCACTGACAACACTGACACATTTTGAGCCCCTCCAAACTAACTAGTCGTCCTTTATGGTCAATCAAATGGGTGCAGTGCACATGACGTACAGAATACCTGAACAAATTCTGATATTATGACATGAAAGTTAAACTAAATTGGTAATTTGTATTTTGACAACCCATCTCATGATTTGGGGACATTGGGAATTCGATGTATGGAGCCCAAACTTTAATTTGAATAGGTGATCAATAAAATATATGTATTCTGTTTTAAACGTTTACACTCACGTTTTATTTTGAAAGTCCGGATGTTGTTTGGGTTCGATCATACTGTGAACTGCTTGATCAGAAAATAGATAAATATTTTAGTTTTGGCGGAACGGAGCTGGCGGACCAGCAGCTGAGCCAAACAGAGCGGAGGAGTATGTGGACTGTTGCTCAACCGCTGAAGGTTACAATGTGTTAAGCCCCTTGAGGGTTTTTAGGGTAACTTCCATCACATTTTTTTCAGTTAAATTGTTTATGTTGTATACTTTTGTTGTGTGTGAACGGAAAAATGCATTTGCTGTGGGGGTCGGGGTGGAGCGAGCTGGAGGATGTGGACTCTGGCCGTAAGTAGGCTATGCTAACCAGAAGCGTTGGCACCTGAACCATGAAGGTTGCGTTCGCGGAGCTAACTCTAGCTCAGGGATGGGCAACTGCCATGATAACAGGGTTTATACAGGTATCACTGAGTCAAATTTAATACTTTTAATGCCCAAATACTACATTTTTAATGCCACAAATCGGTGCGTATTCAATATTAATTTCCATTTCCACTTTTCAACAAAAATAGTGCATAATTTCTGCCAAACTCCAATCTAGACCCTCATTTTTGTATTTTTGACAAACTTATGTTGTAAAATGAGTTGAACAATGTAATTATTTTCCTTGAACTTTTGATTAAATGCCAGTTTGAATTCTGTTTAATGCTTTTTAATGACATGTAAGGCCTTATATTTGATACAATTCATTTAATGACTTTTAATACTTTTTTATGCGGAACCCTGGATAAGGAGGGCCATAGATTTTCATCACCACCATCTGAGGGCCACATGACCACGCACTTCAACTAATTGCATGATGAGAGAAGCTACAAAATGATTTTAATATATAAGAACACATTTTTGTGTCTGTATGTTTATTGAACCGACACACAATTACTTCTCACACAGAAATCCATTTCGTAAAATTGATAATCCCCCTGGGCCTCCAGTTGCCCATCCCTGCTCTAGCTTGACTCGAACATTATGGACAGAGTCAATTCTGACAGTGTTGGGGAGAATATTTTGAAATTGTATTCCATTACAGAATACTGAATACTTGTATTTTGTAACATAGCAGTTACTTTGCCCAATCAGTGTACTGTATGCTGAATACTTCGAATACTTTCACCTTCATTTGCATTATATTTGTGTATAAATATGGTGAAGGATTAAAAATATGTAGCAACACTTTTACACCAACTGTTGTCTCTCTTCTTTCTCTCTTCTCTCTCCTTCCTCTCTCTCTCCCTCCCTCTCTCTGTCTCTCTTCTTTCTCTCGCTCCTCGCTCTCCTTCCTCTCGCTCTCCTCTCTCTGTCCCTCTTCTTTCTCTTGCTCCTCTCTCTCTCCTTCCTCTCGCTCTCCTCTCTCTGTCTCTCTTCTTTCTCTTGCTCCTCTCTCTCTCCTTCCTCTCGCTCTCCCTCCCTCTCTCTGTCTCTCTTCTTTCTCTCACTCCTCTCTCTCCTTCCTCTCGCTCTCCTCTCTCTGTCTCTCTTCTTTCACCCTCTCCCCCCTCTCTCCTTCCTCTCTGTCTGTCTCTCTTCTTTCTTTCTTTCTCTCTCCTTCCTCTGTCTCTTCTTTT
>OMNZ01036944.1:4825-15973 GCA_900303255.1 Lesueurigobius sanzi | reverse complement strand
AATAGGAATATCACTTTTTCTTTTGCATAAAACAACATTTTACAAAGCACAATAATATGGTCTCCAATGTGCATAGGTTGGCTGTACATATTGAGTAAATCATACTTTATAAATATTGCATCTTTTTATCAATATGTGTATGTCCTGCTTCAAAGATAATTTTGCTATCTTCAACCACTAGAACAATATTGTTTTTAAGGAAAATTGTGCTATTTCATAGTAGGCAAAAATTCTTCAGTCTTCATCTGTACTTTGTAGTTGAAGTGTAGGACGTTTCGATCTTACTCCAAAGATCGTCATCAGCTACTGAAGGCCTGGAGCACGCTGTGGGTTTATAAAGCCAGTGAACCAGCAGGAGGAGTCAGCCTCTAGGCCCCTCCTCTCTTAGTGCTGACAGTACCTGCTAAGTACTTAACGAGGGTCCATTGTCTCCCTGAGCTACTCTCTAAGTCGTTGATACTTGCCATGGCCCTGCTGCTCCCAGGAGTACAGGCAAACGTATTGCTATTTCATAGTTCTCAGACAATAAGTTCCCTGAAAAACTCTTTGCTTGTTGTCCTTGATTGGATTTTTTATTTTTTTCCCCCATAGCTATATAAACTGAAGTGGATTTTTTCCTAGAAGTGAAATCACTGAGCGGCACCAAGTACTTTTTAACATTTATGGGTGGCATCGTAATCTGAATTGGAGTGATTGAGAGTTAAGATTGGCTCCCAGGCCTGAGCAGCTGCTGAATTGGTCTATACACATATTTCCAACCTCCTTTATACAAGTCAGAATAGTTTAAGTAAAATATGTCGAAAGTTATACAAATGATGCAAGTATTTTTATGGGTGCTTTATAACTGGCATACATTGTGTATTAAAAGTTATGTAACAAGTTGAAATAGGTTCTAATTTGCTCTTGTTTCTCTCTTTTTATTGCATTCCCTGCACCTGAAATCATCGGACACATCCATCTTAAAGGTAAGTCAATGCTTTGTGTATAAAAGTGTCCATCCAGAGACGGGCAGCTTGAGTTTAGATTTGTATATCAGATATGTTACACTATGCACACATTTTACACAGGACACATGTTTTGAGGGTGTTTGAGTAAGTTCTTAGTCAAACTGGATTTCCCCATCACTGCAAAGGTTTTTAATCCATCATCTACACAGTTGTTTTCAACTTGAAGATGTTTTGTCTCATACCACAATCGACTTTATCAGGAATGAATGGAGTATTCTAGACTCTTACACTATTATAGGGAAGGGTTGGAGGTGGTCTATGGATTTCATCTGCTGCTTGACTGTTCATTTAGTGTGGTCGCCCTGTGAGGCAACTCCTGTTGTGATATTTGGCTACAAAAACAATTTGATTGGTTGACTTACCTTGTCATTAGCTCCTCTTATTTGTATCCTAAAAGCTGGTCTCAATGTGTTCAATGGCCTGTATGAGAGGTTCCAAACAAACCGACTGGACCATCAAAGGGTGATGCATGTTTTATCATCAATAAAATACAATTAAGACCAGACCACAAAGATGCCCCAAAAACACCCTTAGACCTAAGAGTGTTCATGCTTGTTGCAAGATGTGTATAAATCCGTGCCAGAGGTGAAACATCCTTTATTAGAAAGTTATCCAGTCAAGATGATGGAGATGGACATGATTCAAAACTATATTACGATGTTCTTCTTAAAAGACTGAGGGTTTTCTTCACCTTCTTTACCGGTTTCGTCTGCTAACTGCAAACTTCTTTTTTGTGAAATGATTTAAAAGGAAGTCATGGACACGTCACTGTGCCATCTGTGACGCTTTTGAAGTTTGCAGTTGGCAGACGAAAACGATAAAGAAGGTGAAGAAAAACCTCAGTCTTTTAAGAAGAGCATGGTAATATAGTTTTGTACTGAGAAGAAAGTATGAACTTTTTGTGAAATGATGATTCAAAACTGATATTAACCTCTTAAGACCGAGAGTCCCCAAAAATGGGGACTTGCTTTCAGATACAGTTACTAACATATGTGTTTTACGCAGCAAAATATTCCAAAGTTGCAAATTAGTGACAGATGATGTGGGATTATCCATTTCTGTTGTTATTTGCTCCACCACAGGGAGGAAAAAGGCCTTTTGTGGGAAAATGTGTGTTTTTTTCAGGCGTAAATTCATTCAAACCTATGGCAACCTCATTTTATCGTTGTACATTGTATAATGATAAAATAAAAGCGCTTTACCTTTACCTTTATTATCAAACAACATCATTCATTTTATTTCACTTCCATCGTCATCTCTAAGCTCTACCAAATGTGTGGACACCAAGATTAGCCATGTGCACCTATGATGTAAAGAAATGATTTTTGGAGAAAAAGGCCTAAGGCTTAAGAGGTTAAAAATATTGGTTTCTCTTTTGTAATTTATTCTTGTGTTCACATCGGTCTCTGGCAATGGATGACTTTGGCAACTTCTTATTACTGCTTGCTATTATTTGGATCTTCACTGTCTCATCTGTGTTCACACTAAAGTGCAGGCTTCCCTACAGTCAAATATCTAACACTTCTCAGCACATTCCCAAGCCTGTTGTGTTTTGCCTCAGTCATTAAATTTTGTATCACAATCCTTGTCAAGAAGACATGCTCTCTCTCCTGTGTTTACAAGAAAACTTCCTCATGTCAATCTGTAGAGATGAGGCCGTATAAATAAGCCCAGGGCATAAAATATTAGTCCTCTTGTGAAAGCTCACGGGGTAACGCTTTTTCAACTCTTCCTGATATGCCAGTCTCCATTACCAGCTGTCCACACTGGCATTCTGCACTTCTCAGCCAATTCCTCTCAGTGTCACTCTGTTGATCTAAGTATCTAACTATTAGCAGGTCCATCAGTAAACTGGAACTATAGGCAGGCTTTAATTACTTTACTCTTTTACAACCTATAGGAGTCCTACATAAGTCATACTGATCCAACTTTTATCATGTTTTTTTTTAATTTTCATATCATCTTTTTTGTGTGTGCAAATTATAGACGGCGTCTTCAGTGGTAAACAAAGGCTTCCCATGAAGGCAGCCATATTTTAATTAGAAGTTTCACAAGACAAATGTAAGAGGCTCATACCAACATTTGGCCACTGTTGCCGTGGCATTCCCCTGGCACTGGGAGGTAAATATCGCTGTGGCTGATTTGCACTTATTCAAATCAACTTGGTGTGGATTTGCAGTCTCTCTGCTAAGACACTGTTGGATGAAGCACTGAATTCATTAGGTTCATATATCCATCTGCTGTTGTGCGGCAGATGATTCTGAGTCTTGAGATGAGACGGTGTTTGTTTGAAGGATAGAGGTGGCCAATGTGGGGCGATGGTGGCGCAGGTGGTAGAGCGGGTCGTCCTCATGATCGAGAGGTTGGGGGTTCAAATCCCGGCTCCTGCATGCGTCCTTAGGCAAGACACTTCACCCTCCTTGCCTGTGTGAATGTAATGAGAGAGTGAATGTGTGGTGGTCGGAAGGGCTGATGGCGCAAATTGGCAGCCTCACTTCCGTCTGTCTACCGTCTGTCTACCCCAGGGCAGCTGTGGCTACAACAGTAGCTTACCACCACTGAGTATGGAGTGAATGAATTATGCCATGTTAACCGTCTTTGAGTGTCCAGAAAAGCGCTATATAAAACCAATGCATTATTATTATTATTATTATTATTATTATTATTATTATTATTATTATTATTATTATTATTATTATTATTATTATTATTATTATTATTATTATTATTATGTGGTGATAGCGAAAAGGAGAAAGAGATGGTGCTATCGCATACAGCAGTGGTTCCCAAAGTGGGGGTCGGGACCTTCCAAGGGGTTGCAAGGCACTAAAAAAGAAATATAGTGCCATATAATCATTTTACATTTAATTTGCATAGTGAATAGTTGAATAAACAAGTAAACTATCTAAATACATATCATTAAACCAGATTTTAAAGTGGTCATGTCAAGCATTTGAGGCTTGGAAACATTCTTTTGGGTACATGAGCATTTTACATTTCATAAATGGAAATATTGCCGCTGTAGGGATTAGACAGTTTCTCTAAAAGACATAAGCCTGTGCTAGTGAGGATTTGGCCTGGAGGTCCCAAACAGTGGGGATGATTTAGTGAAACTTTCTCTGCCATCCAACATTTGGCTAGCACACTTAGCTGCACAGAGCTGCTCAGAACCGATCCAATGTTGGTTGGACTTTAATAACGTGGAGAACAGTTTTGTGTTTCAACAATGACGTAATATTACCAGGAAGTTCACTTTGAAGTTCCACACTGAAACTGTCACAGGAAGAAACGACCAAAGCTAACAGGATTACTCAAAACTGTGGGAATTATTACACTGGGTTGTTTATGGCCTGGGAACAATGTTATAACATGGTTTGAAGCTAAAATGTATGATATATCTACTTTAAATGTTTTGCTGCTTGATATTATAGATCTTTAAGATAGATATTAAGATCTGCATCAAATCCCGCGGCCCCACGTCTATGTTTCTAGCTCCTCCTCTCCTTTTTCACAAAAGTTGTCCATATGAAAGTGGCCGATGTGCCGTTCTGCGCTCCGGGGGTAGTCCCTGGGTAATCCCTGAGGCTCTGAATGCGATCTTGCCCAGGAAGAATGATCCAGGTCCCGCGAAGACCAAGCCAAATCCTGGCCCATGTCTATGGAGTCTCCTGCGATGTTTATCCCCCTTTTTACAAACGTTGTCCATATGAAAGTGGCGCCAAGTATCATGAATGAGAGAAATGTCCATAATTCAGCCTCGTTCCGCCGCCATTTGAGCATAGAAAACAAACAACTTTTTTGTTTGTGCCACGTGACTGCGCCATGTCACCGGACCATTGTCTCAAACAAGCCAACTAAGAGAAGGCATATCTCAGATTTACCTCTTCCAAAGGGCCTACCTTCAAATGGCCACAACATTTCCAACTATTATCAGATTTCCACGTGTTCCACATCGTTGGAAAGCTTGGAGACTACACGTTCAGAATCTGAATAACTCATAATGCGGTCACATATTCAAGTAAAATTTATAATATAGAAACATTCAGGATACTACAATGGTATCATGACACTAGTTAATTAAAATATACTTTATTAAAACCAAATGGGTTTGTCCTTGTTTAACCCAGAGTAAAAATGCTCCTTGCCCAGTTCTCATCAATATGGATCCACTTAGTTTGACTCAGTGGTGTGACCCTTTTGCACAGCGCTATGTCATTTTAATTCCTCTCTAAGACAGTGTGTAATGGGCTCGAGACTGAGAATAGCACCACTTGTTCTATATCCGCCTTTACACATAAACCCATTGATTGTAAACCCTGCCTTTCCAGCTGTGGAAAATTAACATAAACGCATTCCAAAACATTTTCTCTACCGCCTGAAACAACGCCAAATAAAGAGACAGAGGAAATGAGTGACTGTTTGAAGTATTTGGGGGATTTGGCTGCTGTACAGCTTTGGAACAGAGATTTCTCAAAGGAATGACTCGCTTTTAATGATTTTTGCATCTTCCCAGAATATGAAGTCACGCATGGTAGTGTCGAGGCCCACACTTTTACACAATAAATCTGTCCACAGTCACACAGAAAACCTATAACTTAAAAACTGCTCTTGTACTCTGTTCACTCTTTCTGCTTTGTACAGCAGCACAAGCCTCAATTGTCTCTTAATTCTAGTTATTTGTGTTTGTTTTGCTAATTATTGTGTGCACATCTTTAGGGCTGTTGAAAGCTTATTGACTTTTGATGTTTCCTACATTGCTTCGAGTTTACCGATGAAACTGCTGTGTTTTAATAGTGAGCTGCTTGAAATCACGCACGGACTTATCAGGAAGCAACAGTTTCGAGGCTTTACTTTCACCACATCATTGGACAACTATTGTGACAAACTATAAAGGAGTTTGGACTAAAATGGCCAATGCAGGGACAACAGCTTACCTTACGACGCGTGAAGCTGCTCTTTTTCTCTCCCTCTCTCTTCAGGTGCAAGCGACATGCTCTCATCCTGATAGATCTATGTCTGCTTCATTATTTTCATCATCAAATAGCCCCAACTAGGCTGTAGCGCGTGAGCTGGTTTGGTGCTCGTTGTGCATGCATTTGGCGCATGGTAGCCTTAAAGCGACAGACACATGATTGGCACAATGAGAAAATAAAACGGACTAGTGATGCGTTTACCGTATTAAACTGGAGATTCAATGAGGCACAGCCAACTCGGAGTCAGGTTAATGGATAATAATGCATTTCTTTGCGCTGCATGCAATAATACCATGCTCTTCCTGATGTTTTCAATTAAAAAAAAACACTTGCACAAAGCCTATCCACTTTTTCATGTTGATAAGAGTATTAAAATGATAATTCAAGGGACAGAATAGATAAAACATGTGTGATTAACCCTTTAACTGCCAAAGTTGCCAAAATGCACCCAGCGTTACTTTTTTTGTGTTACTTTGGGGCCTGCCATTAAGGTCAAGCGCGATCTGAACAAACAACACTTCATAAAAACTTTTCAGAAATAAAGTGGGGGAACGTTTAGGTATAACTTGGAGATGGGATTCAATATTTAAATCGATTGACAGCACTAGAAAAACAACCTTTACCTACTGTATATGTACTTGTTTCAAAACCCTCGCCCTATAGATTTGAGCCCTTTCCCAAGATTTTGCTTGTGCCCGTGAGAGGGTAGGGTGTCCCAATACTTTAGGGAGCAAGGGGAAGTGCCTATCCCTCCCTAAAAAAGCGGCAGCAAGTCACCTCTGGACCAGACCGAGGGAGTATCCCATAATGCCTTGCAAACTCAGCCAGCGGCAATTTTCTGTAACAAGATGGTGGCTACCAGTGGAAACAACAATTATTACAAATATATATTCGCAAATAAGTCTGTAATAATTCGGAAATGTGTTGGATTGTGTTAGTTAGATGATTATGCAATGGACTGTTAAGTGATAGTTTGACAACATTCATAAATACATTTCAAACATGGATGAAAATAGTACTTCTTCTGTATAGTGTTATTGCAGTTTACAGGCAACATGTGTATTACTGCCATCTACTGGACTGGGGTGAAATCAGACTCGCCAATGTTGCGCGTGACATGAGGAACACGATCGCTGCGCTAATTTGCATACTAGTAGTGTCCCATTTCTTAGGGGAAAATCTTCACTTGCACTTCCCTCATTGAGGGGACTTGGAGGGAACTCGTAGCAAGTGTTCTCAGAGCAAGTGAGAGAAATGGGACTGGGCCTTGTGCTGCCCAATATGAGGACACAAAAGATATTCAAAAAACAAATGAGATATTAAATAACTTTCAGTAATATTGTTATAACCATTTTATTGGAATATTATAGTGCATACATTTAAACAAAGTAAGCATTTTCCCTCCACAAATGTGAAGAGTGAAGTAGGACTAAATCATCTAACAGGTAGAATCATATAAATACCTTGGTGTTTATATTGACAGATGCCTCACATGGCAGGTCCATGTGGACAACCTATGTACAAGGATACAACAGCGCATGTATTTCTTGAGAAGACTGCGCCTCTATGGGGTCAGCAGCAGAATCATGCTTGTGTATTATCAGGCCATTCTGGTCCCATACAGGTTTGGTTTGGAAATCTGTCAGTGCAGTCTGAAACAAAACTTTCAAATCTGGTGAGAACAGCACTAAAGGTAGTAGGTGTGACCAAAGAAAACCATCAGGTCTATGCCCCGCCCTCCCTCTATGAGAGGTGTCTGGCCAGAGAGGCTCAGAAAATCATGAATGACCCAACTCATGTATTAAACAGAGAATTTGAGATGCTTCCTTCTGGACGCAGGTTCAGGCTGCCAAAATGTGAATACAACAGATTCAAGAATTCATTTATACCGTCCTCCATATGGTTTGTAAATAAGAATGCTTAGGATTGAATTGTTATTTTACTCCTGTAACTTTTATTGTTACTTTGTTTGTTTGACTGTGTTTGTGTAAATGTACGAAGCAGCACCATGTACCCAAGACAAATTTCCCCATTGTGGGACAATAAAGTATAAAAGTATACAATACAATACAATCTAAACTTTTGCACACATTTTAAGTTACCAGGTGTTCTTATTCTAGAAAAAAAGTGTGAAGACCTCAGTGATTTTGCAATACTTTCTTGTGACACTGATATCGCGTGACCTAACTCTGCGAAACCGATGGCTTGATGATATATCGCGCCGCCCGAGACACAGCGATGTGTTTGTCGCGAAACACCACTGTCTCTCATTGGGAATGCAAAGCCTAAGCGCAATCTCACGAGCGCAGCCGCATAAATCTCTGAGCATTTATTCATGTTCATGCCACAGTTCAAAGGGATTAGTGTTTTAACGCTGCGCGCTTTTGTTAATATGAATTATTTAACACCGCTCGCATTCCCCGCAACAGAAAAACACAATCGTTCCAGTCATCAATCTGCTGCTTTTGAGTGACATCCTTGTACATTAACACTATGTCCAACACAGGCGTATTAGTGGTGTTTTAAATATACATAAGGCAGAGTGACACGCGCTGGCTACGTTAACCCTGGCACATGTATGAACCGGCGTTGGAGCAGTTGGATAAATTGCAGTGACTACGGGAGAATGGGCCAATGTCACCACTCTTCAGCGCTTCCCCCTCACACGCCGACATGAAAAAGCTTAATCTATTACGCACGTGTTATCAGTGTGTACAGTAGCGCTCAGAGAGTTGCTGTGGTGTTGCGATAGCTAAGAGAAAATGGGGGAGTTTTTGTGCGCAAAGTTTCGAGGCAGGCCTTTGTCTCGAAAAATTAAAGAGCTTAACCCAGCTAATTGCAATGTTACCTGGAGGCGTCCCTTCAAGATGGGCTCCATGGTGGGACTCTCCCCCCCCTGTTTTCTCTCATTCTTTATTTTTTTAACCCAAGCCTTTCTTTGTTGCCGTGTGTTTCGTAATTTAATCTGAAACGATAGAGGGGAGGGAAGGCCAGACCTAGTAGCAAACTTTGATCACTAATACTATTTCAACTACTTCGACTACCACTAGTCATTAGGGATGTGAAGATGAACTGGTTTTTTGGTTACCGCGATTATAAAAGCTCACGGTAGGTTAGTCGTTCGAATTTTAGGACTCACGGTTAATGGTTTCTCATGAGCCACAGTGTGGATGTGTCCGGATGGAGCGCACTCAACGGTAAAGGCTGAAGAAATGTGCACCAACAAGACAAAAGTCAGCTGCAGTGAGCAAAGAGAAAATCATATTAATTTTTGCATGATAAATCCATAATGTTGCCAAAGCAAGAGCCCCAAAAGAACCACGCACTATGTAATTGTACTGTTCCACCTGCTTTTTCAATCTGCTAACTAACAAAAAGCGGACTAAACTCACCAACGCAACAAACACTGCAGCAAAAATGATAGGACTCCCCGCACCAATCCTCACAGATCTCAACAACAGGGCCATCGGACATTGCATTGCACTCTCCATAGAACAGGACACCACACACCCCCCTCCATGAACACCTCACTCCTCTGCGCTCAGGACGGAGGTACAGGGCGCTCAGATGGCCGAGGGCTCGTTTTGGAAGAAGCCTGATCCCCTCAGCCATCACGTTTCTTAACACCAGGCCCCGTTGAGTGCACTATTGTCTATTGCATATTTTTGTCTATTGTCAAACATGCACTGTGTACGTGAAGAAGAATTTCAATTCAAGACAATGAAAAGACAATAAAATCTAAAGTCTAGTCTAAAATCATGTGCTGTGTGAGTTATATCACTGTTAAAACAAACGTGTACTGCAAGCACTGTTTAAAAAAAAAAAAAAAAATTAGGCTGAATGTTCAGTAGGTTTTTAACCAAACAACAATCACATTAATATATAAAATGATATACTTTTTGTGAAGGCCTACACCCGGCCAAAACCTAGTCTAAACCTGGTGTAAACATTGCATAAACATGGCATAAATCTCAAGTTTGAAGGCAGTACTTGTGTAAGATTTTGAGAAATTCTCTGTATTTTCTTCCTAAATTCCGCTAATCGTGAATAATCAGAAAATCACAATATTTTTCCTTACAATTATCGCCACTCAAAAATGTTGAATCGTGACATCCCTGCTAGTCATTTGTTTATCTGTACTTATTATGGACAAGGACAGCCAGGAAATATAGTTGTGCAATGATTTTCTTTTTAGATGGTATCCCTCCACCCACTTGCAAGGGCATTAGCTCTTGTATGAGATGAGACACAAATCTGCCCCTTATTGAACTGTTTTCATTTAAGCTTAAAGCCCAGACATAAAAAATAAATAAAGAAATAAATAAAAAATGAGAGAGCACTTTCTGTTTTCTGTTTCAGCAACTAATCCCCATTCTGAGGAGTCAGCTGTTGGGCTGTCTTAAATGGCCACAGTGCAATCTCTCTGCTTTTGGAGTCTGAGCAGCACTTCGATAGGGACACCGTGATTGAGTAGGAATAAAGATGTAAGCCACAACAGTGCACTTTTTCCATTACGGCTAGTTGTTGTTTCAAAAAGTCTTGAATCCACAACGGCAAAGTTTTTACATGGTGTGGATACAAATCACAGGACGGGTTTATCATCAAAGCATTACACTTAATAACTTGTCACGTTATCATTTAAAGATCACATCAGTGCTTTGCCTATTAGGGCAATACTCTTGAATTAATTTGGCTGGAAGCGTCTGGATTGTTCAGCACTGACCCTTCAATGTCTGCATTCATATGTATGAAAGGCTGCTCTTCCATTTGCACGCGTACATTTTTTATGAAACGAGAACTTGCCCAAGGAGAAAACCACACTTTACATCACCACGTTCAATGTCCACTCATCTCAAACCCCTTCATCCCAGCTATTTCACCACTTTCATATTGGAGTTACGGTTCATTTTAATCTGTATTAATGTACTGAATACACCAAATGTGCTAACAAATTCACATGTATAAGACAAGCAGCTGCTCAAATGCCAATGTAACATATAACACTGTAAAACCTTTATGAACTTAATATTAATTATAATAGTATATACATAATAATAATAATAATACACGTAGTTCATTTGTACAGTGCTAAACATTGCACACTCATAGTTCGGATCTTGTTGACATTAATTTGTGTAAAAACTCTCACCTGTGCCATCTGTGTCATA
>OMNZ01036937.1:13922-26145 GCA_900303255.1 Lesueurigobius sanzi | reverse complement strand
TAGAAATCTTATTTTACTGCTAAAAAACGTCAGTGTTGCTCCCTCTTCAGTTTGAACGACAACAACGCATGTGTCGTCGTAATTCCCACTGGAATTGGCTCTCACCGGCATGTATGACAAGGCAGCGTTCATGTCTACGTCAGGAGTCTGCACCAATGGAATGTCAGTGTCGCACACGCCCCGTAGCATTCCATTGGAATCTTCAAACACACACGTGGAGTTAGAAGAAATCTACAGATTGCACACTAGGGGGCGGCAAAGTTGCACATCACATTCATAATTCAAAGCCGTTTGTTTACACTCAGATTGTAAATTTATATCAGAGCAACGATCCTATGAAGTTAGCAAGATGAAACATTGGCTCTAAAATATGAACTTTTTGTTTTAACTGACTGTGCTGTAATCCATGGCTGTAATGTGTAGCTGTAGTTTTAGGAAATACGTTTCCCAGAGTGCATTGCGCCTAACTAAACACGTGCAGCCCCGTGTCCTCCTCATTATACATAATACACTACACCTGCCCACACTCACCCCCCTGCACCTCACCCCAAAGCCTCCGAGCACGCCCATATCTCTGCTGTGTTTGGACTGTGTGTGTGGGTGGAGTAAGACTCTTGCACGCCCATTTAGTCACCCTTTAAGTCTTAGTCTTTTGATGAAAATGTAATTACATTTTGGTCAAGATTTTGTAAAAAAGAATCTTGTTGTTTTAGTTAAATTGTAGTCAACAAAAATTCCACGTCAATTTGGTTGGCTAAATTTGAAATAGATTGAGTAAACTTTACATTTATATTATTGTTTTCAAACATATTTGATAATATTCTCTGCTTCATGGAGCATCTCCCACATGATCAAAACACAGAGATGTCCCTTTGGCAGTAAATTTTAATGATACAAGGCTCTTTCAAACTGAGTCACTGAAGTTTGGATCATTTTAGTTCCTTCTTTTATTTTTTTTTCCCTTTTTTTTAGTTAATGAAAATATCTGAACATTTTAGTCATAGTTCTTTCAAAAAAAGTTCATACAGTCTTCTTAGTTTAAAATATAGTTGATCTTCTTTTTAAAAGACAGGAGGTTTTCTTCACAGAACATCAACGATATTTTTGTCATAGTTTTAGTCTCATTAACTAACTTTAGTTTTAGTCTAATTTTAGTCAGCAAAAATATTATACTAAAATTATAACAGAATATTTTAGTCGTTCCTGGCCATTTCCCCGGCTGTCTCCCATCCCAAGTACTGACCAGGCCCCGCGCTGCTTAGCTTCAGAGTTCTGCCGGGATCGTGTAGAGCAAAGGCGGTTTGGCCGTATTTAAAAAGGTTAGATCCAAATCCATTCTTTGATTACTCCCTACAAAAATAGCATTTAGTCATTAGGAGCGTGTTTTGTATCACTGGCAAAAGTATAATCCAGAATGTCATGCAGTGTACCTTTTAACTATGAGATTGTACTGTATCATTCCTTCCATAGATACAGACGTTAGCTTACGTTCGAAGCTAAAAGAAATAAAGAAGTCACTGTTCAGTTTATAGTAACCTGTGAATCATATTTATGGAAACACAACTACCTTGTTTCACTAATTGAATCAAAAACAGTCTGCATGTTGTATTTGTGGTCAATGTCGAGACCTATTTGCAGCATGCACATTGCTTCAACATGGAAACTTGCCTTGTTTTCCTTGTACTTTACCCATGATCCATTGCAGCTATAAACATGTGGAAGCGGTTGTGTAATTGACTAACTACGGCCCATTTTTCAGGTGTTTCAGGGACGGCTCGACTCTCTCGCTGTTGCAACCATTAAAGCCCTAACTACAGTGATGCATAAATCGCCGGCAGCAAAGGTAAAAATGGGATGCGGAGATTAGGCGAAGGAGCTTCTTGTGGGGTTCACGCCGGGCTAATGTCAAGCACATGTGTTTGCAGGAGGTGTTCAAAGAGAGGATAGGGTATAATCACTTGTACGAGGTCCTGATTTCCCTCGGGCAACCTTCACGACACCTTCTTAAAGAGCTGATGAACATGGTAAAGGTCTTTTGTGTTGTGGGGGGAAAAATCCAAAGAAGATGACTTGAAATGAATTACTGCTATCTCTGGCTGCTGCATGTTCTGTGTAATTTGGTACTTCTACTGTACCTTTTGGTCCAGGCGGTGGAGGGAGAGCACACATCGGTGGGCCTCCTTGGCATCAGTAACGTGGAGCCTTTGCTGCTGCTGGTCCAGTGGCTTCCGGAGCTCGACTCGTGTGACCTCCAGCTCTTCACCGCAGACTGGGTCCGCCGCCTCAGCTGCCTCAACCGCCAAACCCGCGCCACCTGTGTCAACGCCGCCATGGTCAAACGTGCGTTATGTGCCCTGGATCGGCACCAGAGACTGCATCGGGCCTGTGCAGAAAGCCTGCTCGCGCTCGTGGGGTCTCTGGGATCCCAGTCGCTGAGTACACACGAACTGCTGGAGTTTCTGCGGCTCCTGCGACCGCCGGACGCAACGCAAGCGCATCCGTACGTCGGTCCGGCGCTGAGAGCTCTCCTGACCATGGTGCGGAAGCAGGGTTTGGAGAGCGCCATGCAGTATTTCGACCTGTCCCACAGCATGGCGGGGATTTCGGTTCCCACGGTGCAGAGGTGGCCCGGGTCGGCGTTCAGCTTTTTGGCCTGGCTGTCTTTAGACCAGGACCAAATGGGGCCGACCAGTAAGGACAGGAGGAAGCAGCTCTACAGGTAAGCATTATAGAGAAAGCAGTTGTTGTTGTTGTGGAGGTAACCCAAATGGGCAGGAGTCTGGAGGTCTTACGCAGGTGAAGTTGATTTAATATCTGTGTGGGACCCGGAGACGTGAACTCGAGACATTGCAAAAAAGTTAATTTGGTCTTCTAATGATAAACTGTTTAAATACTTTCCTTTTGATCTGACCAATTTAGGTTTTTCTGCATACCTGACAATCTCGACTGCTCACTTCCTGCAGTCTTCCTCAGAGTTGGCCACCTGGTGTTACGGTGACGTGTCTTGTCAGCTGATTTATACAGTTTTCGCACCGGTGTGGGTAGGACGACTTCCGACTTCTTCAGTACAGCGTCCCAGGTGTGTGAATGCAAAAAAGCGGGATGAGGGGGCAACTATTGATCCACCCAAAAGACAAAATAGAACCAGAGAAAAAATGCAATGTCATATATGAAATCCCCTGTAGGTCATGCAATGAAACGTACATCGGGGAAAACAGAATGTGAAAAGGAAACTGAGAGGGCGTGCACACGAGCAACCAAGCAAAAAGCTGAACAGGAACAATTCAAATCCGCTATCTCTGACCGTTGCAAAAGAGAAAACCACTTTATGGACTGGGATGGAGCCAAAATCATTGGTACTGAGGACGGCAAATATCAGTGCTAGATAAAAGAGGCTATTGAAATTCGGACACGTGCCCCCAGGACAGTAAACCGGGATGAGGGGGCGTTTTTGCTTTCACACGCCTGGGACGCTGTACTGAAGAAGTCGGACTGCAGATGGCGCTGTCGTCCTACTCACACAGGTGGGAAAACTGCACCATAAACTGTATAAATCGTCTGACAAGACACGTCACAGTAACACCATGTGACCAACTCTGATTAAGACTGCAGGAAGTGAGCAGTCGAAGCTGTCAGGTAAACAGAAAAACATAAACCTAAACTGGTCTGATCAAAAAGAATGTCTTTATACATTGCGCTAGTCTGGCCATTAAAGTCTGGCTATGCTTCCACATGAAGAGGGATAAGTAACCTCTGTTGTGTGTCATACTGATATGCAAGCCAAAACATGTGGTGCTTGAGAGCCAAGATAATAGCTATACTATTTTACCTTCCTGGGGAAACTGACTTGTTGGTGGTTTTGACTGACTGAAAAATAAGCTTTAATATGAAATGCCAACATTAAAGGTGCACTATGTAACTTTTTATGTGAAAAAACCTTGATATTGGTGCATATTTGACCCTTTCGTGACCCAGTGGTTGCATGGATGCAGCATGGCACCTTTTAATTTCCATGGCAGCGACCTCAATGACGCTCCAGGATAAATTGCTTTTTAGGGTTTCTGGTAGGTTTCTGGTATGAAACCCTAAAGACAATTGATCCTGGACTGTCATAGAGGCCACTGAGATGGAAAGTAATTTTTTAGTAGCCCAAAAATCCAGAAAAACTGCTGATAGTCCTGCTTATCTTTACATATGGCTGCATCAGTAAATTATGGCTGTGGGGTCAGAAAGTCTATATTTAAACAACCTTACATTTTAATAAAAGTATTAGTGGAGTGCACTACGGGACTACTGTAATGATACGTGCATTATTGATTGATAAAAGTTGTTAATTTGAAGTAATTATAGTTATTATTCTAATGATGAAATGTAAGGGAAAGTTGAGATAAAACTGATTAAACTGCCTTCTCCTCAGTTAGACTGTATTAAATCATGTGTAACAGTTTATCGGTTCATACTTAAACCCCTCCATAATTCTTTAATCCATTCCATCGGCTCATTTGCTGTTTGCCTCAGTTTCTTCTCCCCTGGGGGCACTGGTTTCGAAGCCTTCATCTCCGCAGCGGGGGTCCTGGTGGTCGCAGTCTGCACCAAGAAGGAATATGTGACTGTGATGCTGCCCGACTACTGCTTCTGTGATTCCCTATGGGTCAGTGTCTTTCATATTCCCCAATTTAAAATGTAATTAATCAGCATTGACGGTATTTTTCTCCGACCATTGGGCTGAGGCTGTGTTTTTGTTGGTCTACAGCACAGCATAGGTGTGGTGCATGTTCCAGGCAAGAGGCCTTTTGGACAGAGTCTGGTCTACATTTACGTGGATGGACAACAAAAACTGTCAGCACCGCTCAAGTATCCCATCATGACTGAGGTGAGCGGACTTTTGTTAACTCAAGGGTGTTCGCCTGATATTTAAAGGTGCATTGTGGAACTATTTATGCAGAAAAAACCTTGATATTGGTGCACATTTGACCTTTTAGACTAAGGCTCAGTGGCTGTATGGGTGCTTACACGATGCCATTGCTTTCCATCACAGCAGTCTCTGATGCTCCAGGATCAATTGTTTTTAGGGTTTCTGGTAGGTTTCCTCTGCTGATAGACCCGTCTCCATGGTTATGCGTACATTCAGCAGAGAAAACAGAAAACCTAAAAAGGATTCATAATCCTGGAGTGTTATAGAGGCTGCTGTGGTGTCCAGCCACTGATGTCAAGGTTTTTCTTCACTTAAAATGTTCCACAATGCACCTTCTTTTAAAAACATTTTTTAAGTAAAAGACAATCTACGCGATCTTCTCCTCCCACAGGTATTGCAATATGATAATTTATGGAAAATATTCCTTTTTCCTAGATTTGTTTTTGTTATATCCACAGGCATGTAGGTCTGGCATTTGTATTTTAAGTCCTGTAAATATAACATTTCATGATTAACTTATTTATGTTTAATTACATTTGGATAAGACAAAGAAAACGACGTAATGTAAAGAATGTCCTGGAAAGATCATAAAAGATTGTTGAGTAAAAATCTTAAAATGTATAATTAGCATTTTTATTTCACGACTATTCATTATTATACTATTATATTGAATATTGAATATTTAATATATATTATATTTAATATTTATACATTTTCATACATTTAGCATTGTGCTGAATTGTTGTAATAGATTGCATTCACGTGACATCACAACACTCTAAAGCAGGGGTGCTCAAAGTGGCCAAATTTGGCCCTCCAAGGAGTTTCATTCGGCCCTCGAGATGGTGCTTAGATTTGTAAAAAGAATCTACCTTGATGAATTTGTGACTGAATACTGTCAATAGTTACTGAAGTCCCCTAAAGAGTGTGTTCTACTCAATAGCACAGTAATTAAAGGATATTTAATCATAGATATGTTTACTTTTGTTTTTTCTACATGCAAAACAGTAATGCGTTTGGCCCTTCGCTCGCTAATATTGGCCCTCCATAGCCTGTTTTGGCCCTTTATGGAAAAAAACTTTGGGCACGCCTGCTCTAAAGAGTCTATAGTTTAAAATTGAGGGCAGCTGAACATGATCTCCTGGTAACAATCCACATGAAACAAAAACTGTCACAAAGTTCATAGTCTTCTCTGTCAGCACATATGAACCAAATGACCAATACCTATGTATCTATTGATCAAGAATAAAGTTTGTGAAATTGATTAAACATTGCAAAATTCTTACAGAAAAAAAAACCCTGCAATATTCTAAACGGTTGGTTGTATGTTGATGCTCTTAGCCTTTCACCTCCTGCTGCATCGGCTCCGCGGGACACCGGACCACCACGCCGCCTCCGTCCCAGATCCCCGACCCGCCCTTCTCCTCCGCCTCCACGCCCACCACACGCTCCTCTCTGGGGGGCATCCTGTCCGCTCACACCTGGGGAGGGCTGCTGGGGGGGAAACCCGAATCCGTGACCAAACTCATCTCCGCGGGCACCCAGGACAGCGAGTGGGGCAGTCCTACCTCTCTACAGGGCCAACTGGGCAGTGTGATGGTGTTCCACGAACCGCTGCAGCCAAACCACATAAAAGCCATCTGCAGTGTGGGTGAGTACAACTGAGTTTACTCTTTTGAAATCATAATGAAACAGAAACTACTCAAATGTCCCTGATCTAACGTTTACATGACCTTCAACAACTGCCAGGAAAATTGTTCAGGAGCAAAGGAAAGCTCACTTCAGCTGAAATACAGGACTCTCTGACTATATTGGACTATATTGGACTTTTTTTCAAGATGCACAATATAAACTTTTGGTCAGGGACATTTGGCTATAGTTAACAGTATAAACAGGTTTTTTGACAATACATAGCTTCATGCACCCACTAACCATGAGTGAAATAAAGGTTTTAGTGTTATCAATCAACTTTTGGCCACAACTGTATATTACTTGACAAAAATTGTGAGAAAACAATGTATTGCAAGTTTTTTTGTCATTTTATGTTTTCATGTAGAAATAAGGCATTTTATGTGTAAAATTTGGTTAAAAATTGCAATGTAATCTAACTAATATAGAGCCAGGTTTGAATTTATGATTTTATTTTGTTGATATATTAATTGCCAACATTCGTTCAGAGCTGATTTGGGATCATTTGTTTAGTTTTTGAATAAACTAGTTATTAGTAAAGAAATCTGTAAAATTCTTATTTTGCCTTGTTTTTTGGTTTCAAAACTCAATAAATCAATAAATTATTGAAAACCTTGAAAATACTGTGGCTGGAAAGGTTGGAGCCTGTAAGTGCTACTAAAGTGGAGATGAAAATTTAGAAAAAGTGTCCGTTTGAAGTTGCAATTTTCTGTGTAATTCTATGGAGAAATGTTGAATCAGTTCAATAATTAATTAACACATTACTGTGAATATTTGGCAATTTATTTGTTTACAGGTGAAGGTTTACATGTGAAGACAGTAAATGGCCCAAAATCAGAAAAAAAAAAAAAAAAAAAGTGGCTTTTGCCTATGGTGTCTATAAAAGCTGCTAACCTTGTAGTTTTGAAATTTGAAATATGACTCAAATAATGACATGCCTTTCCATCTTCTCTCATAAGTTTATAATCCTGGACATGTTGTGCATGCTCACTGAACACAATTTTTATTTTAAAACATAAATCACAAATCTAGTCAAACATGCAGCGCAAAATCGAAATTAGAGAGATTTTCACAAAATTGTGCAGCAATGATGTTACATTACAGCAATGTAATTTAGTGTTTAATTTAAATCCATGTACTTCCCTAAGAATTGCTTAATAGTGCAAAAATTTCATCTAGGTCCAAACTGTATATCTCCACTCAAAGCCCAGGAATCTGAAGTTGGGGACCTTTCGACGAAACTGCTGCTATACTATTCACCAAAGGTATTTCAACCATTAATGCCGGCTTTAGGCAAACTCTATTCAATGTTATGCACACTACTTTGTATCTTCGCTATTCGTTGCTGCTCAAATGGCCTGGACGCTCACTCACTGTCTCTCGTTTGTTCTCTCCAGGCGTGTAAGAACCCCATCTGTCTCGATCTGTCGCCCAACGCACTGCACGGCCGCCTGACTGGGAACAAAGTGGTCAACTGGGACATCAAGGTAGGATTAGGTTCATTTATTTCAAGGTATGTTGTTACCACTTTTCGACTCCTTTTTATGAGAAAATAGTTATGGAATTCCTGAGAAAATACCAACAAACTAAGACTACAAATCTGTTACTGCGATAGAAGGGTCACCTGCCCTCCACCACAGTTTTACACTATATGCTCTATGATTATGTTAAATTGAAATATTGATTTGTTTTACACCAACACCAAATGAATCCCCTTATTTCTCCCTTACATTGTAGAATCTGTCATGTACACTCCTGTGCTCTCTCCCTCAGGATGTGATAAACTGTGTGGGAGGGCTGCTGGTGCTATTCCCCGTCCTGGAGCAGCTCTCTCTGGTGACTCCAGATCCACAGGTCTCTGATCCGGGCTCCGGGTCGGACTTCATCACTCCCGACCTCGCCACACCGGCCGACGGGGACTGGGTCATCCTGCCGTCCAACCGCGCCTCAGGTATACACAAAATACAACTACCGTATTTTCCGGACTATAAGTCGCACCAGCCAAACGATGCATAATGAAGAAGAAAAAAAGATTACTGACTGAATAGGTGTCTGGAATGTTAACGAAACATATTAACAGTTATTGAGATAACTTTACCATGAAGAACAGAATCAGTGTGAAAATAACAAACATGTGAAATTATATATTTCAATATATAAGTCGCACCTGAGTATAAGTCACAGGACCAGCCAAACTATGAGAAAAACTGCGACTTATAATCCGGAAAATACGGTAAATGCTTTCAGTAAGATATAGATAAATTCAGACTTTTTTCAAATTATTTTTTTTTACAGTTGGTTATATGTATAGGTTGCGTTCACGTTATAGATTTCTATTTCATTTCAGTTGGAGCAGTTGCCAGTACAACTCTATAGGGGAGAAGTAGTTTTTCATATTATTTCATATTATTCTCATGGCTGAAAGTCCTTTCTACTGGCCAACACCACGCACATGTTTTTGAATATTGTCACCACTTTTGAACACCTTTATGAGAAAATAATTAGACCTTAGTTCATATGTGCTGACAGAGAAGATATTGAACTTTGTGGCAGTTTTTTTGTTTCGTGTGGATTAAGTTTTATTATTTATTTTGGTTATTAAGAAAATAAAATAACAACAATGAAAAAAAGAAAGAAACAATTCTTATGCAAGAATAAGACCAAAAAAGGGAATAGGCTATTTTCCCTTCCCCTTTTCCAAAGCCATGTTTTACACACTGAGCAAACCAAATCAATTTACATAGTGTTATAAATGCACCCAGGAATTACAAAGAAATTAACAATAAACTTAGACTAGAAATCTGTATTTTGACTATTTCCATAGTTACCGCCATAGGATTTAAAGCTGCCCTCCACTTCAATTTTAAACTCTAGGCTCTTTAGGATGTTGTGATGTCATGTGAACGCTGTCTGTGTGTACTAATATGCAAAATGAATAAAAGATGTATCTGCAAACTGTCTATTTTGGATGTTTACCTCATGAATGGAGGAAAAAAGTTATTTTGGTGTAAAGTAAGAAAATCTATAATAAAAAAATCACAGGATATTCCCAATGGATATTAATAAAATGGAAGCGATGACAGCATTTATAAATGAAAATCGAGACTGGTTTCAAATGAAAAAGACCATTTTGTGTCTCAAAATGTAACCACAATGTAAGATGTTCACCTTTGTCTGTTTTGTTTTTCTGATGGGAAAATATTTTTGGAAAAGTGAACAATGATATACTGTATGTCGATTGTACCGGTCTTTGCAAATGTTCAAAATGATTTAAAAGAAACAAAAGAAAGATTAATCCACAAACTCTTTATTTGCCCTGAATATGAAGAGTAGTATATTGTGATTTGAATTTATTTGATACTAATTACCCACTCAGGTATTGAATACTTTTTAGCGTTAATGATATTTCTTTTGGATGAGACAAAGGAGTAACTTGGCTTTGTTCTGTCTTTCTTGTAAATCTTCGCGTCACAGAGGCCAGACTGGAGAAGAACTTGGTCGCCACCTTCTTGCTGGTTCTGAAGCATTTTGTGCAAAGGCATCCCATCAACCAGGAGACTCTGCTGCACACACACGGAGTCAGCGCCCTGGGAGCGCTTCTACAAAAGGTACCACCCATTATACGCACGATATTTACAGCAATGTCGCCAAAGAGATGGAGATTATTGCATTTCTGCAAAGTTTGTTTTCATTTTGCAAGACCGAGCAGTTTAAACAAAACAATTGTGCCCACTTCTCGTCATATTTGGACTTGATTTTGTGGCTGCTACTGAGCTTCTATTCACCTTCTCTGTACCAATCTGGTCCTCATCTCAGTCATGTAAGTGTTTATTTATTGATGGAGTGTTGGAAACCCTTTTGAAACAGAGTTGAAGCCTCCGCTGAGACCACATCAGACATGACTACACCCTTTACAAACACTAAACACAGCCATGGTGTTTTCTTTTCTAAATCTGACCACAGCTCAATTTGGATAAGATCTGTTTAGTCTCGCGTTTCATCTTGCACTAATGAATTTGCAGCTTAACGTCATTTGCAAAGGATTTAATTAATCACATTGGAGTATAATAATGACGACTTTTCTTTTAAGTTATTGACCCATTTCAGCTTCATGGAAAAATCAGTCTAATGTTGTGAAGGACACTTTTTTTTTTTTTTTTTTACTTAAGTCAAAATAAAATTATTCCAATTATTTTAATAATGATATGGAAAAAAGGACCTGGTACTGAAAAAATATTGGGTAACACTTTATAATAACGGTACACGAATGAATGCATATTTAATCATGAATTCATCATGACTCCATGAATGAAGTCGTCATGAATTCACCTGAATTCATTTGGGTTCATGATAAAATAGTCATGAATTAACATGCTTAGTTAAAGCAATGAATTCATTAATGATAATCAATAATTCATCATGATCACGATGAATTCTTTGCACAGAATAGGGAGACGGTAGCAAGGTCTAAACTTTATATAAACTTACAGCAAAAAATAATTCATGATTCATCATGAGTTCATGATGAATGTGTGGAGTGAACTCCATAAAAGGGATGATGATCGATGTTTATATATCCTTGATATTTGAGAATATGCCACATGAGTGTTATGTGTTGAACCTGTTGCTGCTGTAATTTAAGGGGCTCATTCATCATAATCGTGATGAATTATTGATTATCATTTATGAATTCATTGCTTTAACTAAGCATGTTAATTCATGACTATTTTATCAATGAAGCCTAATGAATTCAGGTGAATTCATCATGAAATCATGCATAAATTCATGATGAATTCATACATAAATTCATCATGAATTCATGCATGAATTCATGATGAAATATGCATTCATTTGTGTACCATTATTATAAAGCGTTACCAAATATTTTCTTTTAGAGCAAGTTGTGATGTCTGCCGGCTTTCTGAGACAGCACTAAAGTGACAGTATGTGATTCCTTTTATGGAATAAATGGCCTACATTGTTCTGTTTAATGGTTCTAGATGACCAATGATTTAGCATAGGCATTGATCGTTCAGGTACTGGTTCAAGTTAAAGTATTGGTATCGAAAAGAATTTAGTCTCTTAATGAAAATGTAATTTAGCTTTAGACTAGATTTAGTCAAATTATTTTTTGTTTTAGTCAACCAAAAAAAGTCCTGAAAATGTAGTCGACTAAACCCAAAATAATTCATTTACTCAACTTAACTGCATTATTGAATATAATTAATTAAGTTCCATAGCTTTCTGGGGCTTCTCCCACAGGTACAAGATTATTGAATTTAACATGAGGCTCTCAAGTTTTTATGTTATTAGGCTACCTTTCCACGAAAACCATCTGAACCAAAAGCGCAAAAGTGGCGTTTCATTCTCCATTTCAACTCCGCATTCAGATGAGCGTTTTTGGGTGAAATCTGCAAATTGCAACGCTTTATCGATGCAGTATACACACCAGATGGCTCAGTGGCTGTTTTGCGTTTTCAACCCCCAAAAACACCGTTACCATCTAAATGATATAGACATCTGATAAAATATTTTGCACTTTTCACCCCCGAGCGTTATCGTCTTAAGTGCCCCTAATCTCCTGAGACCCGAGCTGTTGTTTGGCTTGCATTTTACATT
>OMNZ01036936.1:16100-38729 GCA_900303255.1 Lesueurigobius sanzi | reverse complement strand
CCCATAGACAGGGGCAACTTAATGCCCCCTTTTCGGTGACGCCAGAGGCTGTGTCCATTGAGATTAATGTCTGAAAAATAACAATTTATGCGTTTTATATATTTGTCTCATGTAAGAGGTAAGCAAATCAAGACATTTTTTTGCTGTAGAAGATTCACAGAGCGGACAGTTTTAAAGTGGGCTAAAGTTAGCAGGAAGTTAGCATGTTCGGACTTAAAGTGTTTAGCCGTTCATAGGTCAAAAACGAAGCAATGTTGAAATATAAGAAGCTGCAAAATTATATGGCCATTTGAGTTCGATCTTGGATTTGATCCAATTTGATCAAATTAAGCCACTATGAACGGCTAAACACTTTATACTGAAGTCCAAACATGCTAACTTCCTGCTAACTTTAGCCCACTTTAAAACATCAACTGTCCGCTCTGTGAATCTTCTACAACAAAAAAATATCTTGACTTGCTTACCTCTTATATCAAATATATAAAATGCCTAAATTGTTACTTTTCAGACGTAAATGTGAAATCTCAGTCGATGTTTCAACCATTCATCTCAATGGATGCAGCCTCTGCTGTCACCGAAAAGGGGGCGTTAACCTTTTCGTTGTTCCTGTCTATGTGTTATGCCCCAACCAAATAAACAAACAGATAAAAGTTATTCACTGTTTGCACCAAGGTATTGAGAGTTACATCATTTCAATTTTCCGTAAACGTTGCATGTGTTGAAATGAACAGGAAAACAAACTTTCACTTTGACTTTAGTGGCAGTTAGTCCTTTGTATCACACAACAACATGAGTCAATCCAAGCTGCTGTCATGCACTAGTCACGCACCTTCATCCAACGGATTTTTGCACTTCCTCTTGTACTGTGGCCAAAATGCTCCCCAGTACAGTTCCGAATGATTTCCCAAGACCATATTTGCCTATCATAGTAGACATTGAACTCCCTAAATGCCCGTGTAGCATTCTTGCAGGTGTGCATTCTTTCGGTGGGCGTGATCTCAAACAAAGCCATGTTTTTCGGCACTCGTCAGTAGTAGATTCCCTCTCTTTTGCCCCTGTGCAGAATCCAAGGCTTAACTGGCGGTGAATGGGGCCTGGTGGGTGGGTGTGTGTGTGGGTGTGTGTGGGCGTGAGCGGTTCTTCACACAACATCACTGTTTTTTTTCCCCACTCCTCTCGTCAAAGGTAAACATTCCTGCCTTGGGACGTTCCATGCCAGGCACTGTGTGATCTCGAACATGGGACATATGAAAGAGAAGAAACCAAGCTTATGATGGTGCTACAGCTATAGGGTCTGTAGTTATGAAGCTGTGCGACAGATCAGGCTGTTTGCAGGCCTGACCTTAACCTCAGATAACTGGCATGTGTTTGAGGCTAAAGTGAAATGCCTGGCAGTTGTGCTTTTTTTCTGTTCTTTAGCATTTTGGCGCAATCATTTAGTGGAGTGGTTTTATCACTCATGGCTGAAATAACTTCTTTGTATTCTTCAGTCTTCATCTGTACTTGTAGATGACTATTTTGCGCCCCCCTCAGGCAGCAGTGGGAGTTTCTCTTTCATTCAACAACGTGGCTAGCAACTCTGTGGCTCTGCAGTGTACATACTTTGAGAGCTCAGAGCTGATTCAGAGATGTTGGATTATGGACTTTAAAATGTGGAGGACAGTTTTGGGTTGGAACATACTGGGAAGCACAGATCAGAACTATTTTGCATGATACAGTATGTCTGGTCTAAAACCTAAGCCTGGAGTTGATTAGACAACCATACTGTGCCAAAGGCCTATCATGCGCACAATGGTTGTATAGTAATAGTAATGCTTTAGTACTTCACTAAAAGCTTACCTTTGCCGGTGAAACAGAGGGCAATAGAAACACATCTGTAGTCTGTACCAAGTACAGATGAAGGCAATTCCTGTACGACTGAGAACTTCAGACAGTACTTTTTCTTGAGTAAAACATTGATCTCTTTCCACTGTGAGTAAATCTGTTGCTGTACACTCCTCTGTTCCACTGGAGCATTCTCTCAGGCAAAGGCAAGGAATCACCACACGGCTCCTGCCCTCAGCTGCAACACTCAAAGCGTGTACAGTCTTAATGAGGACAGACAGCCTGGGGGAGCTTAAGTTGAACGATCTATACTTTTATCCCTCTGATGAAATTAACAGTAGTTCAGCCGAGGACAAGCACCTGACATGTGTCATGGAGCACCGTGCTGAATAACTTTTGTCTATATGTGCACAGCGGCTGTAGTGGCTGAGCCTTGAATTGCAACAACATACCATTTATTTTATGGCAGAGAATAAATGATGACGGGTCGGTTGCCAGATTTCCTGCAGTGTGTTCCACAATATGCAGTATTTAAAAAGGAGAATCACTTACAGCATTCACAAACAAACCACATATTAATGATTCATATCATAAAAGAAACACATTCTTCTTCATTTTCATGGTTTTATGGATTTGACCTTATCTTTTGCAGGCAATGTCCTCCCTCACCAGTGGTATAAGTAAATAGTACAAATTATGGTATAAGGTACTTTTACTTAACTTAAGTACATTTTATGATGAATACTTTGTACTTTTCACTGTTTCACTACTTTTTAGAGCCTGTATCTGAACTTTCTAATTCACTACAGTTTTAAAATTGGGTTAAAAGTAAAAGTATTTCATTTTCAAAATTACCTCTCTATGATGAACTGGTTTAGTCCCGGTTTAGATCTAGTTTAGACGTGGTTTGTCCTGATATAGACCTAGTTTAGTCTTGGTTTAGACCTGGTTTAGTTTGGATTTACACCTGGTTTAGTTTGGATTTAGACCTGTTCTAGACCTTGGTTAGTCCTGGTTTAATTCAAAGGATTTAAAAAATCATGCACATTAAACTCGTAATAAATACTTTTACTTTAACTTATTAAGTACATTTTACAGTGTATACTTTTATACTTTTACTTAAGTAGAAATGTAATCTGAACTTTTACTAAAGTAAATCCTTGATCCTGTGTCTGCACTTTTACTTAAGTAAGAATATTGAGTACTTCTGCCACCACTGTCCCTCACAATCCTGTGCAATCATCTTGATATAAGACCGATGTCAATAGTTTATTTGTAATATATTGATGTTATTCTTTGAAAACTACAACTGAGGACGTCAGATCTCATCAGCAGGAACAAAAATCTTGAATTGAGCAGAGATGACATTCATTGAACTAATATTGGGCTTATCATCTGCCACTCCAAAAAGGTGTGTAAACCAATAGTTTATCTGTTGTGTTCTTTAGTGTATATTAAATAGGCCTACTGTTGTGTGTTTCAAATCAGACCATAGTTGAATTTAAGAATTTCCAGTTCACTTCAATTAGACGATTTAAACATGCAACTTCCCAAATCAGACTTGGACTAAAAAAGGTGCACAGACTTCCGTTCAGATGGAACTCTCAAAGCTTTATCAGTATACAAGTGCTATACAACATAATATAGTATTGCACATTGTTGTTCAATGGATAAGTGTGGTACACTGCCTTTAATGAGGTGCACCTTCAGTTGAGGCGCAGAGGTGAAGTTCTTTGTAGACTCACCGGTATCTAAATGCTTATATGACTCATTTATGAAATGAGAAGTTTGTCTTTTTTATATGTTTTCTTTTTAATGGACCCCTTTGTGTCTGAAAGAAACATTGATTGATTGATTGAAATGCATGTGCCTACAACACAAGGATGTGATTATGGCTCGGGGGCACTAGGTCTCAGCCCGCTCTCACGCCACGTCAGATTACACTGCACGCTTTATTTAGCCTCGAGCGTTCAGGAATACAAATCTGGGCGTCACGTGAGAACTGTTCACACCATTGACAGATGATGCAATCCTATAGACAATTGCATGAAGCTGAAAGGTGCCACATTGCATCAGAAAAAAGTGACCGGCTACTGTCAGAGTCTGGCCATGTTTGGCAGTAGAAAAGTGAGTTATTTCAGCCCGTTTGCAAACTCAAAGAAGACACTGTCCGCCTTGGGTCACAAGTTACGGGACACTAAATGCCTCACCAGTTGCGAAAACGAGGGTATTGTCTTTCGTGGGAGCATCAAATCCCCAGGAGAATAGCGAGGAGAGGGACGTGTCTTTGGCCATGTCAGCGTGGGCCCTGTTTGAGCTAAGCTCTATTATTAAACCGGGAAACAGATAATTACAGCGGGAACTCCTGGACTGGGCCCAAAGCAGGACTCAGTGCGCGCGAGTGAGGCGAGGGCTGACATACCGCAGTGGGCCCACGAGCCCCGGCTCAGAGGCGTAAACGGTGACCCTCATTTGCGATGCTATTTTTGAAAATTGTATTTATTATCCTTCACCAAACATGTTCGTGTCAATTAGGCGCCCTGTGCCTGCAGCGTGGGCGTGCGTAATGCGCGCTCATTATTAGTTTTCCCTCTAAAGTTGTGCAAGTTTAGAAAAGACAATTCATGGACAGCACTCATGAATAAACAACGTTGTTAGTGCAGAGCACTTGGTGTTCCCTTGGGCACAATGAGTCGCTTCACAAGCAGTTCAATCAACTGAACTTATTTTCAGCTGAAACTTTCTTTGTGAGCTAAAATGTAGCATGCGGTTTAGAGGGGGGTCCGCGGTTGCAACACCAAACACTGGTGTCGTCACTCAGCGTTATACGTGCAGGCACTGGCTGTTCCAAAATAAATATTGACGTGGTCGTTGTATTCAAATGAGCCTCATGACCGGACTCGGACAGGCCAATCAGAGCACTCGGTGTCATTACACCTTCTTTTCAGAAATCATTCATAACGCCGATGCGTCAACCACTCACTGAGGAGCCGGCTATAAATACGGCTGCGCGCAAACCACTCTAGACATTTTCCCAAAATCAAACGAAAGACACAACTGAAGATCCACGGCTCTGAACGGCCTCTTCTATCTACATTCTCCAGTTTGAACAAGCGAAATGCAGGCTGTGCGAGGATTATATGAGAGGCATATCGTGCTGGTAGCAGCGCTGTGCTCCGTGCTGTCCAGTCTGGTGATGGGGTCCCCGGTGTTGGGGCCAGAGCCAATCCGCTGCGCCTCCTGCACTCCAGAGAAGCTGAGCCAGTGTCCCGCGGTGGCCCCTGGATGCGCTGAGGTGCTTCGTGAACCAGGCTGTGGATGCTGTCCGGCTTGTGCCCTGAGCTCCGGGGAGCTGTGCGGAATCTACACCGCGCCATGCGGCTCCGGGCTGAGGTGCACCCCCAGAGTCGGCGACCCCAGACCACTACACTCCCTCACCCGGGGACAGGCAGTGTGCACGGAGATCCCTGAAGCAGAGCCCACATCTCAGCCTCCACTCCATGGTAAGGGCCGACCTCTACCTCATATTATGCGACTCATCATGACTAATCCACAGCTTTCAGCTTTTACCATGACGCACCATACGGTGCAATCAGAAGGCACATGCCTCTTTTATTGTAATGTCCTCTTTTTTAAACGATAAGTTCAGTTTAAACACAAACAATAGGCCACCAATGTAAAATGTATCAAATGAAGGGTACCAACATGTAGCCTACATCCAAACTCACGTGCTTGAACTTTCCCTTACAGAGCAGGTGGAGCCAGAAGTGGAGATGGACAATGCTGCTGTCGTCTCGGACCCCAGCTCTAGCCTTTATCTCTCCGGCCACAACAAGCCTTACGACCCCCGGGCCGCAGCTGACGCACAGGAGAGCATGAAGGCTAAACTCATCGCCATCCGCAAGAAGCTGGTAGAGCAGGTGAGACACTTGTATTTAAGACATTACACAGTAGGGAACACAAAGTTTTGGGAACACAGAACTGTACAGCCAGCAGGGGGAGCTCAAGAGCTGCTTTGGAAACACGGGGTATAAACTGGGACATTGAAGTGAAAAGTGTCTACTGTCTGTCATATTATAACAAGGTCTTGTTATTTGATAATGTTGTTTAATATGTGGCTTGGTGTGTTTTTGCAGGGACCATGTCACGTGGAGCTGCAAAGAGCCTTGGAAAAAATTGCCAGGTCCCAGCAGAAAATAGGAGACAAATTAACCAGATTTTACCTGCCAAACTGTGACAAGCACGGACTGTACAAACCCAAACAGGTGCGTTCTTCAGAAGCTTTCTGACACTTTTTGATCTAGTTCCCACACTGTGGACTGCTAGTTGATTTTATGCCACTGTGAGTTGTGCAGGTGTGCATGACTGAGCATGGTAGATACCAGTCTAAATCACAGGTTTCCTTCTCTTTCTTTCAGTGTGAGTCTTCTCTAGATGGCCAGCGGGGTCGGTGCTGGTGTGTAAACTCCTGGAATGGCAAAAAGCTTTTGGGTTCAACGGACCTGCCCGCTGACGCCGAGTGCCCTTAGAGATCATACAGTGATGTGATCTCCCACCAAGAAGCCACTGATGTTCATGTTAGTTGTTTATTTATTGATATGTTGTAATTCAGGTACACTGTCATTGTGGGACACTGTCCCAAACCCCTTCAGACCCCGTCCCAAAAAGAGAAAATCTATTTTTGTTTGTACTATGGTGATGCTTTTGTGTTAAAATTTCTGCCTTATTTATTTTTGCATTTTTATTATTATTTGTAATTATTTTATAAGTATTTATATCATTTTGCCTTACTGATATTATTTTAAAGTGTGTACAGAGTGTTTATGTAACTTGGCTCTGAGAAACTCCATAGTTGTGGAGTTGTCTATGGTTTGGCGATGAACCAAATCAGAACAAAAGCACTGAGTGACCAAATGTCATTTAGAAGTATTTCTAAATGTTGATTTTTCACATTGTTGCAAATGTAATGTCTTTTTGTTTTTGATTCCGATGTGACACATGCTCAGCTCTCGTCAGTAATGCAAACCTCCAATGGGGGAATCCTTCTCAGAAAACATATCCCATGGTTCCATGGGGCTGCAGATTTAGCAGGAGGAGGTGCATCCTGCACCACTTCTCACACGGGTATTTCTACATTTACCTACCTCCGATATTTATGTGTCTGCTGTCACTTGTGTTGATGTATTTGTCCAAACAAGACTTGCTATTTGACTGTATGTGTGTTCTCTCTGACCAAAAACACATGACCACAGGAGCGCCTCCACAGAGGGGTGCTCTGCACACATGCTGCTGTCAGAGAGAGTGATGCTCACTCGTGTCTATGTACACTTTTGTAACATGTAATGGAAGAAAGTCATATATTTAATAAAAACATTACAGTCATGACCATATCTGTATTCCTCCTTTTATATGTAGAAACATTAACAGGTCACCTGTTATTGCAATAGACTTTGGAATTTGGTTGTTTCTTTTAACTTTTTAATTAAAATTGTTTACAATTCACATTTTATACACAATCTGCATCACAAGGAACAATGAGTTGAACAATGAGACAGTCAACACAGAAGGTCAAATTGGGGACATCACATTACTGTAAAAAAACGATACTACCCTCAACTTCTATAACTATATGACTGTGATACAAACATGGTTTATTGAGTTACTTGGCCACATATATCTGCTTTCTCAAATTCCCAATCTGCAACTATGTAAATTTATAAAAATAAAAAATACCCAGAATAGTTTTCCACAGTACACAGGCTTGTTGTGTTGTTTTGCCCCAGAGCCCAAATATACACAGTTTGCTGTCACATCTCCGTGAGAGAGACAACAAGTCACCACAACTGTCAGACTCTGCCCCAAATATGGACCATTACCGGGAAAATGAATACCATCTGTACATTTATGTAAGTGTTATTCATCAAAGGAATCTATTGGACTCTTTGTGGCTTCTCTGTTCACTTTATAAAAAGGTCAATACCCCAATTTGATGACCTTACATGATCTTACCATACATGATTACCCGTAGTTCTATTTTCATGGCTTGAATTATTTGTGAAAGAATTACATTTCACCCAATTCAGTGGTAGTATGTGTTTTTTGTCAGGTCATTTTGTTCATATGGCTGATAGATTTTCCACATAAAACAGCTTCAAATGAACTACTTTAACATTGGCCACGAAAGGGGTCACCATAACCTCAACTGCAAAAGCCCCTCATTTTGTTGTGGACTTCTGTCCTTCCATATGGAAGACAATGTGCATGTTATCATGATCATCTAACAGTGGCGTTCTACTGGCCATCCCACGCTCTGCTTTTAAGCTCCTCTCTGTTTGCCTTGGTCGGCTACAGGAATTTGCTTCAACCTCTGGTGCCCACTGCCAGCCTGCCTGGCACCACTGGATTTATTTTTATTCGTTACATATTGAACCTTTGCTTTATCCTTACGGACACATTCCACGACTGAGAGGAGCCTGATTGCATTCATGAACTTCAACAGGAGTTAATTTGTACTGTCTTGATCCAGAGGCTGCACATATCAGCTCATTGACTGATAACAGTGGCAATGGAAATGCACCCTTGACTTTTTCTTAGATGTTTAGCCAATGCCATACAGATAAGGCTAGGTTTTTAGAATGGTGGATGGTTTCATACAGTATTATAAAAATCATACAAAATAAGGTTACCATATTGATACTAATAGTCCAATGTCTGCAGAAGTAGAGCCAACAAACCTCAAAAGCCAACATATTAAATGTAATCACTTTTTATTTTTATAAAAAGAACATTAAATACAAATTATATTTTTGAATCAAAGTCATTTTCTTCAGAGAAAATAGTTGCTTTGATCTCTAGTTTAGTATTGTGAAAAGCTTCACTCAGATTTTTAAGGATAAACATTTACCCGTGAACAGAAAGGTTCATAATATCACCAGGAGAAAACATTGTACCATTGTAAGTTGTAGCGGTGACTGTATGAGTGCTGTAGAGACAGAGGCTGGATGTCTGGGTGTACATGGAGAGACTCAAATGAAGGCTTTAAACTAATGCCACGACACAGGCCATGTGTCTGACTGACACAGGCTGAACTTCAGAACACAAGCTTATAGAAGAAAAAGTTCAATAATAAAACATTCATTAGTGATTATAATCCCCACAATACACTGAATCATCCACTGTGCAACTGATGAACTGTTCATAGACAAAAACCAAGTTTGAATCAGCTTATAACTCTTTCTTAGATAAATATCTTATTTTACGTACTGTACATGATGTCTAGTCAGACACACTGCTGGCCAAGAAATAATAATATTAATATAATTCAAAAAGACACTTACAAATATAAGGGAGGGCATAGCTTACACGAGTTTTAATTGTCCCTGTACATCAAGTCTTTGAGCAGATGGAATATAGCACCAATTAGCTGGATTTACTTGTGATTCGCAATGGAAGCGTACAGCCAAATGTACACGACCAAGCTACTGGGCAAGCCCTCGCCATTGTTCAAGTCTTTACACAGGATCAGGGAGTGCACTGAGCAGGAAGGAGCTCCTTTCCTCAAACCCCTTGTTCTTGAGTCAATGCATATTTGGTGCTGTGTCCACCTTGTGGAGACTTGTTGGCATATATGCAAACAGGCATCATTCAAAGAAATAAAATACAATGAAAAAAGAAAAAAGTTGCATTGAATGGAAGGGGTGTTCACTATCTGTCCTGGCATAGCTTCAGATCTCCTTCAGGTTTCAGTGGACTGTTTGAGCTAACATCAGCTCTGAGGAAGGATATGTCCAGCCTTTAACTGCATGAACTGACCAAGGGCGACACAGCTAAAGTGCTTTAAGTGCTTGTGCTTGAAGCATCGGGGCAGCTGTGGCTGATGACACAAGCACACACCAGGACACCACTGACAGAGGAGTGCAGAGACGGTTAGTGAGCACACTGGGAGTAGGCACAAAGATCAAGAACACACATGAGGGTCAGGAGGGCCTCTGCCCATGGACAAGGGCAGATAAGCAAAGAAATGGTGTGAGACAGTATTAAATAGTGACATGTTAAAGGAATACTCCACTTAGTAACACAGGACCTCGCACTAAATCTACATTTTGCATTCTTGTTCTGAAATTGATCTCAATTGTTTGTTAAAAATTCATGATAAAATATAGTTGATTTATTATGGCATTTTAAATGTGGCAAGTAAAAGCTGCATACAAGAGCGTAACTAACAACGACTTTAGTATCCGTGGTGCTGACACACCTTTAAAAAGATTTAAGGCATATTTAGACAAATGTCCCCTTTAGTTGGCCATTAGAGAAACATGAAATGTCTGGACAGTGTCAGGCCTTGGACAGACATCATTCTGTGCTGTGAAAGCTGCAAGAAAACAAGTTGTTTTTGAGTAGAGCAGACTTTGAACACTTAATGACTTAATGCACTCTTGCTCATTTGCTGTGGAAAAGTTGGATTCACATGAGTTATAAAGTCTTCCCATGGGGACCCACAAAAACACTAAAAAGTCAACAGAAAGCTCTGTCGCACAAACAGTCTCTCTGCTGCCCACATGTCAACGCTTCACTGCCAAAGGATTGGTCATGCACTTAAATAGGGCACTCACTTGTGACTGGGGAACAGCTACAACTCCGATGATGATCTCATTTAGATGTAACATCTGGTAAGTTGTATCTAAACATTGTTAGAACCATTTGCTCAAGTAAAGTGTTGATTTTTGTATGAATCATTTGGGATTTGGCAAGTGCATTGATCTGTGAGACAGGAGGTGTTTGACAGTAAAGATAATCTTTCACTTCTAGAGCTGCCATCGTAAGTACATTGTGCTACATTGAGACTGAATTCAAGTTTTGTTTTTCCCACACTACCATTCATGTTTGTAGTTTTTCAATAAATGCTGTTTTCACAGAATATTATCAGACCAAGGCTTTAGTCTGGGTATTCCTTTAACCTGTCCAACAGAGTTTAGGGTGAAGAAAAACAAGTCCATTTTAAGGCACTATAACAGTAACAACAAGCTCACTTCCTCCTGCAGAGGCACACAATCCTCGACAGGAATAAACTGAAGAAGCTCTGCTGTAATCCTTCACTTCAGAACGGACCCTGAGCCAGAAAGATTTTTCAGCATTGTAAACTATGGAAGGACAGTCTAGCAAGTCTGAACTGAGCTTAAGGACAGTTAGTATTTACACAAATACAATTGTGCAGACATGCAGACACAGAGGATACACACACGGAGATGGCGTGGATTTTTGGGTTAAAGTCTCAAAAACGTCCTCTTCAAAGTGAGTGGAAAAAGTCCCTCTTTCCTCCTAAAAGTATAGTGCAGATGATAATATAACTCTCCTCCTGCTTCTCTCAACTTTCAGCTTATTCGGTTCATTTTTTAATTATTATTATTACAGGATAGCACTCCCTAAGCACAGGCAGATAACTGTGACAGATTCAGGCCTTTCACAAAGGTTCCACCCCTTTCCCCTTCCCTCCCTAGCCGACAGAAATGGGACCTGAATGGTCCAGAGCTCCTTCAAATGTTTACAGAAATCTAAGTGCAAGAGCAAAGCAGGCCCTTGTTCCTTCCTCTGTCCTCAACCCTCTTCTCGTTGATCCTCTTCTCTTCTCATTTGCTCTCCAGGTTGTAACACTGGGTCTCGCCTCGCTCTCTCCGGTCGAATCCAGGTAGTGGCTGCCCATATTTGTCAACGCACCAGCAGTAGCCCCTCCTTCGCCCTTTGGATGGTCGGCACTAGGAAGAAAGTCAGACAAAGTGTCACTGGCATGGTATGCAGTTTCAGTCCGGCTACTGGCAACACATAAAGGACATGACATTTCCTTTCAGTGTCAGTGTACATTGGTGTATGAATGTGTGAGTGTAAATGGAACAAACAGCTGCAAGCCTATTATTGTGAACATTCAAGATTTATCTCAAGAAAAAAACACTAATGACTAATGTCTTTGAAGTGCCTGTGATCTCTTTGATCAACATAAAATATTGGATTGAAATATAATGATGAATCAAAAATATGATTTAATCATTTTTGAGTAGCGTGACAGGGAATGAGCAACACACTCAGTGAGTGTGAAGGTAAACATAGAGTTGCTAAAATATTTGCCATGGCCAGTTGGAGGGCTGCAGGGAAACCATTGCTTCTATTCTGGGAAACTGGCAGACGCACAAAATCATCTGGAGCTGATTATGGCTGTAGCGTGCATGTGAGCGTGCACATGTGCATACATAAACACGCATCAGCAAACATATTGCCAGACACAAACAAGACTTGTATGTTCCATATGCACACAGAACATACCTCCCACCTGCTCACACGCATGCAGTACTATTCAGCTTCTCACCGGGGGGCAGCCTTTCGAAAGTGGCAACTTTATGAGACCATTTAGGGTATATGAAACAAAGACCAGTGCTAGCACATAATAGTTATGCTATATATGCCATATTAACCCAAATATTTGACGCTGATCAAGTAGAATCAGATAAGTAGATCAGAGAATCTTATAAATGATGGTCAAGTCACTGAGAGCTTTCACATATTGACGGTTCAACATACAACATGTAAAGTGAACAATGATGCTTCTGGAATTGACAGGTGCCCCTGTATCTATGCAAATTAAGGCTTCTTCACTATGAAAAAGATACAAAAGTAAGAGGAAATTTGCTCAGGGTTAAGTTTTCAGTTAGATAAACGTCTGAGCAAAGTGAACTGTGACCTAGCCTCTGCGCTTGTCAGCTGAATGCCAAAACAATGATTATAGGGAATGAGGATCTGCTATATACAGCCTCAGATTTGCTGAAAATCCATAATAAGTCTCCACAACTTCCTTCGTCCCAGCTCATTGGTATTTACATGTGGTCCCTGAGTATTGCTCTGCTGTGCTGCCGTGCTACAACATGATATGACTCTTTATATGAAACATGGACTGTAAAAACTGAAAACACGAGGTAGGGTTTACTTTTATTGTACTTCATGGGAGAAATCACTCGAGGGCACCTAACCCAATGAAGACGTTTTAAAATACCTAATGTAAAAAGTACCAACCAATCCGTCACTGACAGACTGTATAGGTGAGAGGTAGAGGCAGACAGGCCCTCTTTAGTCTGTGGCCAGGTGTCTGCTCTGGTGCTCAGCCTCCACGTGCAGCCTGAGAGCATGATCAAAGGCAGCTTTATAGAGACACAGGCCTATTAAAATACCTTGCCAACAACTACTGCAGCAGTCTGGGGGCATCGCAGCACACCTTGTTCTCACATACTTAACATCATCAAGGGATTCTTGTGGAACTTTTTCTCCTTCCTTTTTTTTTTTCTTTTCGTCCGCTGTGCCTCTCTCCTTTCCTCCTTGCTGAACCACGGTCTGTGAACACCTTCCATAATAGCTCAGCGGATAGGACTGGCTAGGAGCTTAACATTGTGTTCCTGCCCTGGTTAATGATGATAGAGTCCAGTATGCGCCTGCCTGCCCGCCTGGTGTGTGTGTCACTGTGTGCTTGTATGGGGAAGCTGAAAAGCCAAAGGAAAAGCGGAAGGGAGAGGAAGAGCAAAATGTGCATGTGTGCATTCCCCCTGTTGCTTGGCTACCTTTGAATTTCCACTCAGCCTCGCTTTCATCTGCAAACTATTAGCCATCATCTCGAGCGATCTTTAATCCTTACGGCTTCTGTATACAGTGCGTTTGTCCTGAATTGTCCAGGAATTATCCATCGTAGTAGAGATTTTCAACTGGACTTGGTTGACTGAGGTGAGTTTCACATCTATATTTAGACGATTCTTCTTGCTCTAGTCAAAATGTAAGAAAAAGTTGAACACAGCTTATCCAGTCTTACATTGTGACTCTGTTGAGAGAGAAGAGTCTTCTGAAGATAGAAACGAAACATCTTCAACTTCATCAACCCAGTCCAGTCAACAATTTTTTGCAAACATATATTACGATTACGTGGGACAGAGGAGCATTGACAACTTTCTGAACCTCTTTAAACTACCTGTAACCATTCACAGAAAAGGCTTAGTAGCGTTGTTGCGAGGTTTGCACTAGCCAGTGTCCTCTAGCTTTAGATGTCGCAAGAGTTCGCCGTGGCTTGTGACTGTGCATCTTGGTAATATAGATGTAGGGTGACCAGACGTCCCAGTTTACCCAGGACAGTCCCAGTTTTGAGCCCTCTGTCCTATGTCCCTGTGACTTCTTATCTGAAACCATTCATTTGTCCCAGTTTTACACAACCTCTGTCCCAGTTGTCCCTGTTTTTCACCAGTACCATGTCCAAAGCGACATATTTACTTGATACGTCATGACTTTTGGCCAAGATGAAAAATATGAGAAAAATAACAAAAAAATTACCAAAAAATATTGAAAACGGAAAAAATTACGAAAAAACATGAGAAAAATTACAAAAAAAATGATGAAAACGTGTGAGAAAAGGAAAGAAAGAAATGACGAAAAACGTCCAAAGCAGCATATTTACTTGATACTTTGTCTTTTGGCCAAGTGTCTGTCAAACATAACACAAGTTTGTGACTGGACTAGTTAAAAAGCTAATTTTGGTTTAAAAAAAAAAAAAAAAACTTGTCCCAGTTTTTAATGTGAAAAATGTGGTCACCCCACGTAGATGTCAATTGAGTTAGAGACAGAAAATTCATTTATTCCAGGCTTTAATGAACAGCCCATTTCATTCCTTTCATCCACAGAATCATAATGCAGCCTTTATGAAGCATGCGCTCCTGTGTTGTATATGAATGCACATCATGTAATGGCTACTTCTTTACTTGACTTTATTCTTTACTTGACTTTATTGTTCATGTCTTTTTGTGCTCATTTTGCAAATTGCATGTCTTCATATATATATTTATAACATGGACAAAATGCACAGAAAGAAGATAAATCTTGTGTACATTCTGTACCTTTTAACAAAATTAAAAACGAGCAAATCTTGTTTTACGCAGCAAAATATTCCAAAGTTGCAAATTAGTGACAGCTGACGCGGGATTATCCATTTCTGTTGTTATTTGCTACACCACAGGGAGGAAAAAGGCCTATTTACGGGAAATTGTGTGTGTTTTTTTCAGGCGGAAATTAGAACAACACATTGCAACCTCATTTTATTGTCAAACAACATAATTTATCCACCGTCATCCGTAAGCTCTACCAAATGTTTGGACACCAAGATCAGCCATGTACACCTATGATGTAAATAAATGATTTTTGGAGAAAAAAGGCCTCGGGTTTAAAGCTCGAGTGTCATATTGGTACTGAGGAATAGATGATATGTAGCTTGTTATGCAACAGGCAAATTAAAAACAAGCTCCAGAGAGAGGCATGGCATTGGATTAGAAATCCAGCGAGGAAAAGAGACAGAGAGAAAATAGCTGTCTGGGTCCTCGAAGGTTGTCCAGTTATTATAAAGCCATTGTGGTCACTCTGTACGTTTCCACAGATCTTTGTGAGTCGCGCTCAATAAGTCAGTCCTTATGGGCCTGGCACTGGCAGGACCAAGGGAAGGAGGGCGGATTAGAGTTCTCAGGCACCTGGCTCACATCCTTAACCCTCTTCCTCTGAGCACACACAAATACACACAGCAGACACACTGCCGTCCCATTCACAGGCCTCTGTGGGGTGATTCCTGGCCAAACATAGAAGGAAAAGCCAGGTGGGAGGAAGGGCAGGATGGACAACGGAGCGTGCATGGAAAACAAAGACCCAGCGCATGACTGTAGGCTGGGCACAATGGGGGCAGTGATGGCGGGTGACAAGATGAATAAGAGAGTGAGAGAGAGACCTAGTCAAGGGCGTAATGAGTGGGTCAGTGTTGGGCCTGCACGGTCTGCACTGGTATACTGAGCCAATTCATATAACAGATGCTAAAAATAGGTTGCTCTGTAGCTCAAGCACAGTCACTTATGTTACCAGCAACGAAATGTAGTAAGTAAGTAAGTACGCAAAGTTTATTTACAAAGAGCAGTACAAGTAAAATAGTATGATAATAATTTCACAAATAAAAGAAACAACCAAGTACTTTTCTACATAAAAGTGTCTTCAGTTCCTTTTCAAAAGAGTGCACAGACTCAGCCACACAGAGGGACAGGGGCAGGGCATTCCACAATCTGGGGGCTAGAGACTGAAAAGGCAGGTCACCTCGAGTCTTTGGAACCACAAGCACGTTATATCCAGGGAACCGAAGAGCACAGCCACAAATGTCACATCATGTTTCAAAATGGCAATATTTCATATTTAGGTTTGTAAATGTCTAACTGTAAAAACTGTAAAACTCCAGGAGACAATTTCAGTTGTTACAGGATAAGAAATGGAAGCAACATCTATCTGTTGGTGCCTCAAATAGCTGCTTTGCAAACTGTTTCCACAAAGTGTGTAGAAAGATAAAGCGCTTGATAAGAGATTTGTTCGTGGCTGACTTAACGGTATTTTCAGATGTTTTGTGGTTATTCTCGGCTGTGAAAACTTGTCAGCATTGCTATTCATTATAGTCTGACCACAATCACTTTTCCTTCTTAGTTACAAAGCTATACAGACCTAACCCACTCAATCTCCTTCACTGTAACAAGAAAAACCTGTTTTCATTTTGGGTCCTAGCTGATCATCACAGCAGTACTAACACTATTATAGGCCACATCTACCTGTGCGAGTAGTACATGCAAATTTAGCTTAAAAATAACTTTAAAAGGCAGTTTCCAGATGACAATGTTTATCTTTCTATCAATCCATTTCAAATGTCTTTATATAAATAATTCCACTAACACGACATCACTGTGGTGTTTTGGATAACATTAGCGCAAAATTACTGATTCATTCCAGTTCCTTCCTGGCACTATTTACCTAGAAATAAGTATGCTATCGCAAAATTGGTACTGTGAGCTTTAGGATAAGAGATCACAAAAAAAACAAAACAATGCTGGTAGTTCCTTGTCCTCTACCCCCTACTCCTCCTCCCCCTGTTCCTTCTTTTCACAGCATTGTCACCCTAGACGGTTCACACGGTCTCCTCTTCGCACTGTTTCCGGTCATAAATCTCTGCAACACACCGTGAAGACATATCCCCTCGGATGGATTTAACGCAACACCCCCACATCCCGCTGCTAGGTCTTTAAGACGGGGCGACAAGTGCTGGCACACTGCATCACACACGTACACACACACACACACACACGCACACACTCACACACACACACACCATCACACAACAGGGGTGTCTTTCTCGGAGTAGTATTACATTAGAAAATGAAAGAAAGAAAAAGACCTGAACGTTCTGGGAAACAATTAACTTCTGTAAGCATCAGTTTAGAAGTTGCTCCTGTTTGAGATGGATTAGAAGTGAGTCACAGTAACATTTTTACTGCAGACTTCAGTGACTCATGTGTTTCTCAGAACGGGGGTCGATAAGATTCCTCACATCTGGAAATGAGATGCAGGGCTGCGTACCGTTTTTTTTTTTTGTTTTTCCGATACCAGCACTTTAATGATACTTGGTTTACGACACCAGAACCTGAACGATACATTTTACGAGTGATGCACCGGTCCAACTTTTTCGCTTCCGATACCAATACTTGGAGTTTGAATATCTACCAATACCCGATACCAACTGATGCTGTAACATTTTCACAAAAGTAGGTTTGTAGAGACATATTTGCTGTAAAGAAACTGTAGTGAACTAGCAGTGAGTGAAAAAGAGACTGGTCTTTGTTACATTAAATAAACAACATTCAAATAAACAACAAAACTTGCTATCTTAAAGGAAAATATGTTTTCCGTATCAACATGATGCCTCAGAATGTGCTGCTGAAAATGGCTGAGGCTCCACACTTCCGCACATCGGCCGTGTCTATTGCGCCTCCTTATGATCAGCACTTCCAACAGGTCTAAGCTCCACTTCCCTCTTCTATCCAAATGAGCAAGCTATGGGTGGCCCAAGTCGGCACCGCGGACAAGAAAAACTAAACCAGTGACAGCCTGTTTGTTTTTTTTACCTCACCAACAGCTCCCCACACCTAGAGCCTCACCAAAACTACCGCCATCAAACAAGCGCCATGCATACACTCCCCTGCGGCCACATCGACAGTGCCACACACACTCCCAGACCACATTCTTACATCCCTACCCCCCACACGCTCCCACAAACACACCTGACCCACCTCATTTCCTGTGCACCATGAGTCAGCCGGCTGCAGTGCATTTACTCCAGTAATACATAGTTATTAGCCATTCTGATAATATAGTGTTGATGTGGCTGTCAAGGCAACCTATGCAGGAAAAAAGCATGTGTATTGTGTGGGTGGGTGGGTGGGTTGAGACTCCGAGGTTCTGAGGAAGTGTTCAGGTATGCGGTGTGCCCCCTTTGTCATTAACCAAAAGGGACAATGGAAACAACAGATATATTTACCTGTTTTTTCTTGTAGAACCCTTTCCTGTCACAGTTGGGTATGCGGAAGCCTCCGGGGATGAGCACGTTACTGATTTTTAGGCCATTCAGGATGGACTCCATCTCTCGCCGACAAGGACCCTGGAACAGAGGTTGGTAGAGCACCCAAAATATTTACTCAAGTATAAGAGTAAGATTACTTCAAACAACTTTTCCTCATGTAAATTAAACAGGAATTCTCAGACATCCAGGTCGTCATCACCATCCACTTTGCAATCTTGTAAGAAGTCAATTATCAACTTTGGGCCTGGAGAAGGCATTTGGTTAATCACAAAACATCGCCCATATGTATCAACAAAGGTCCAGCTGCCACGATCGGATTTATTGTTTATTTACTCAGGTAGAAGTAAAAAGTAGCGACAAATAGTTGCTCAAGTAAGAGTCAAAAAGGTGCTTTGTGACAGCACTGAGTTTTAGTGTTGTTGTGATTAGGGATACACCGATCCAATACTGGTATCAGATATCGGAGCTGATCCAGAGAAAAATATCCAATACTCAGCCGATGCCCGTTTTGGTTCTCATCTTACTTTCACCAACAAATCTAAATGAATATGGACACGCCATACCTCATTTCAAAGCTCTTAACCTGCAGAAGTCAGTCACTGAAATAGTCTCACAATCCGCCATTGTATTTTTGATCATGTGTAAACAATGCAGTTAGTAGCAGTATTAACCAATAAAGGCTGGGACAGAAGCTATGTTTGGGTCACACTGAAAGTAATGCCATAATATTGGCCACTGTTGAAGGTCTCAGAGATTGTATTTTAGTTTGTCAAATACTGTTAGAGAATGACCATATTTGCAATGCAATTAATGATCAGATCACTGAAATGTTGCAACAAGATACAGTAGACCACGTTTTTTCACTAATTACAAACCATTTCCTACTTAAACAACTAATGTGTTATCTACAGACCTACTTTCAAGAAAGCCTCACAATATCAGTGGATATCGGGTATTGAAAAAGTTGGATTGGTGCATCTCGAGTTGTGATCCAATAAACTAAAGTGACATAATGTAAAATGACTGATATTTCCAAAGAATACACCCTGAATAGCCAAAATTTTGAAATGAATTAAACTTCGTTCATTTTTGTCAATTACAGATTCACTGTAAAAAGTAACCTGCTTTACTCTAGTGTAAGCAGCTCCCTTTCATGTGTGAAGCGCTTTGGGTGTGACTATGTCATATGAAAAGCGCTATACAAATAACATTCCCTTTCCCTAATGTGACAAAACAACTCCAAGGTGTTACGCCTACAACTTCAAAAAGTTACTCAAGTAGGCCTACATGGGGTCAGCCCTTTGTCCCCCAGTACCTATGTTTATGTATCAGGGAACAATGGCACCTCTAGACACCTGAGGTACATATGTTCCCCAGCCGCTTAGCTCGGTGTATCATAGCAGTTTTTTCCTAGAAGTTAAGGCTAGGGGTTAAGATTAGGAGGGTTAAGATTAGCACCTGGCCTACATGTACTTCAGTATAACCCAGCTCTGCCCTGGAAACACAACCCAACATGATGTTAGTATAGCTAGCTCCACAGTCAAAAACCTTAGAGTCATATTTGACCAGGATCTCTCTTTTGAATCACATACTGTACTAACCAGGTCTGTAGAGCAGCAAAAAAAAAAACGGATGCTGAGGAAATTATTCATGCGTTTGTATCATCTAGGTTGGACTATTGCAAATCCCTGTTGGCTGCATGTCCAAAAAGTTCCCTGAGAAGCCTTCAACTAGTTCAAAACATGACTGCAAGAATATCAACAGGGACGAAAAGAAGAGAGCATACAACTCCAGTGCTGACGTCTCTCCACTGGCTTCCTGTTGAGTTCAGAATCAAATTGAAAATTCTCCTCCCTTATGAGGCCATTAATGGTATGCCTCCAATTTATCTCTGAGAGGCCATGAACTCAGAGCTGCTAGTGATTCCTCGCATCCTCAAAAGCACAGTAGGAAGTAGAGCTCTCAGCTACCAAGCTCCTGTCTTATGGAATCAGCTCCCATTTTACGTCAAAGAAGCAGATAGTCTCCATTTTTAAGACTAGGCTCAAAACGTTTGTCTTCGAGGTTGCCTATGGTCGGGTCGGCTAGGAACAGCAGTGAATGTGCAGCATGAATTGTGTATATATTTTAGCTTTTTATTGAGTAAATTATGTGTATGTTATGCATGTTATCTGTTCATTGCTGTTCCCATCATGTTCCCCTTTCTCTCCCTTGTTTCGGGATATCTGTCGGCCGGGACTTTTCCACCATGGATTTTTTTTTATGAAGCCCTTTGAGGCAAATTTTGTTTGTGATAATGGGCTATACAAAAATACAGCGCCAAACTAAAGCCCCCAAAGCAATTCACAAAGTGTTCAAAGGGCAACAGTGTGTGCTGTGTAGCCTAGGCCCTAGAATGTAATCATTATGTACATCGCTTAAATGACTTCCAAAATTATATAATTACATTTTGTAGGGTGACCAGATTTTCCACACACACTTCTAATGTTAATGAAGTGAACCAAACAGCAGTGATGTGAAAGAAATTTCTAACTTTTTAATGGGTTAAGTTACTACGAATTATGAAAACTGTATTCTTGATATACAAAAATAAGTAAAAAAACACTGTTTCGGGCACTGCACTGGTAAAAATCGGGACACCATGGATGGACAGAGTTTCTGGAAAACTGGGACAAATCAATGGTTTTCCAGAAATCCACTGGACATCATGGGAGTGGGACAGGGGGCTCAAAACTGGGACTGCCCCGGGTAAACTGGGACTGGGTCTGGTCGCCATACATTTTGGAAAGATAAATGCTGCAGCAAAGTGTCTAATTAAAACAGACTTCGATGTATTATGCCTATGAAGGTCTTGCCACAAATTACACAAGACTAGGACTATCCCAGGCCTACTCAGCCAACGCGTGGGGCATAGCACATGTGCAGAGACAGCGATGGCAACGTTTACTTTAACGTGTTTAGAGGTGGCGGCCAATGTAAATAAATGTACACACAATGTTAGTGGGACCTCCCAGACTGTGCTTGTTGGATAGAAGCAACGTTTGACAAAGGTAAGACTGATGTTTGCATATAGCTTGCCTTGCAATTGGCTAAATGAAAGGATTTTGATTAGCATGCATGCAGTTCTTTCATAAAAAACAAACAATGAGGCTGATGAAAACAGGAAGATCGAGCACAAAACTGAGCATAAGCACATTAAGGAATAATAGTTTTCCATCTCTCCACGTATTTCATAGATAACAATAAGCCACATTTCGAATTTTCCATAGAGCTAGCTAAACCTGAGCTAATCCTTAAGCCTACCACGTGAACAAAACTACAGTTCAGTTTATGCAAAATCGACAATGAAACGCTTTTCTGACCAGCTGTTGCTGATACACAACTGTGCTAGCATCATAAAGCGTACACACAGGTTGGTAGTAATCGATTCATTTGATCAAGCCAGAGGGTGGCGCTGTTGGATATAAACAAAATAAATATCTAATGATTCTGTCTCTGCTCAAAGTCTCAAATACAACAACAAAGCACTCAACAAGTAGAAGTAATAAAGTAAACTCTTTAACCAACATATTTTCTAGAAGGACATTTGATTTAGCCAAGGGTGTAAAATACGGGGGGGATAGGGGGATTATGACCCCTCCAATATTTAAACCTGACTAAGTTAACCCCCCCAAAATTTTTGTCCAAACAATAGGGGGCTCAGTTTCGACCCCCCCAATATTCGATCAAAAGTTACGCCCTTGGATTTAGCCACCACATTCTATTGATCACTGTCATATAAAGCTTATATCCTAAAGCAGGGGTCTCCAACCTTTTCTATGCAGTGAGCTTCTTTTATGTAACAAAAATGGCAGTGAGCTACATCAAATAAACACGTGTAACTATGTATACTTAAAGGCTCTACCAGCTTTTTTCCCCTTGTAGTGGCATGAGAATGTTGTTCATTATTGTAAACTCATTTGTAGGAAAATAATACAGTGCATCTAAATATAAAGTATCAATTTTTGAGCTTTCGGGGTAGTTTTCTAGCATTTCTGTGACATTGATCCTACACTGCAAAAACTCATATCTCAGTAAGTTAGGAAATCTAGAAATTTCTTGAAATAAGTACATTTGCCCGTGGTTTGAGAAACTAATTTCAAGATACTTGTCCACGGGGCAAGTTTTTTACACTTGAATTAGGAAAAACACCAATAACAATCTTATTTCAAGTTTTTTTTGTCTAATTTTGAGTGTGTTGAAACAGTTTTTCTTAAATTTAGTGTAAAAAACTTGCCTCATGGACAAGTTTCTTGAAATTAGTTTCTCAAACCATGGGCAAATGTACTTATTTCAAGAAAATTTTGCTAATTTCTAGA
>OMNZ01036936.1:3150-16080 GCA_900303255.1 Lesueurigobius sanzi | reverse complement strand
TTAGGAAATCTAGAAATTAGCAAAATTTTCTTGAAATAAGTACATTTGCCCGTGGTTTGAGAAACTAATTTCAAGATACTTGTCCACGGGGCAAGTTTTTTACACTTGAATTAGGAAAAACACCAATAACAATCTTATTTCAAGTTTTTTTTGTCTAATTTTGAGTGTGTTGAAACAGTTTTTCTTAAATTTAGTGTAAAAAACTTGCCTCATGGACAAGTTTCTTGAAATTAGTTTCTCAAACCAAGGGCAAATGTACTTATTTCCCTCCCTGGTGGTGGTCGGAGGGACCGTTGGCGCAGATGTGAGCAGCCTCGCTTCTGTCAGTCTGCCCCAGGGGAAACTGTGGCTACAAATGTAGCTTACCACCATCAGCATGGAGTGAATGAGCCCCCTCCCTTTCATGTGTGAAGCGCTTTGGGTGTGACTATGTCATATGAAAAGCGCTATACAAATAACATTCCCTTTCCCTTTCCCTTATTTCAAGAAAATGTTGCTAATTTCTAGATTTCCTAACTTACTGAGATATGAGTTTTTGCAGTGTAAAAAGTGACCCCACAAGTTATGAAATTACATGTGCTTATAAATTCATCCCTGTGAAGAGCTGGGACGTTAGAAATGTGTGAAGAAAGATAAAAATGAGTTTGGACACCAACAAATAATTCAATTCATTCATTGCCTCTTTCTCATTATTTGTAATATAAAACAAAAGAGTTACAGTGCTTTTAAGTGGAATTCTCCACCATTCAAAGATGTTATTTCAACACTAGTTAACAAAATGTCTTGAGTTGCCTCTTTATTATAGTGACAATTCCGACATACCAGGCCATTGAAATGCATTGGACTTTGGGTGGTTATCATTTGGTTTGAGAGGATCTTTGTGATGAGTCTATGGGGATTTGTGAGGTAATGTAAGAATTGTCAATACAATACTTACCTGAATGTTTGGAGAGGATGTTTGACATTTTCAAAAGAATAAGGGTTATCATGCATGTGAAAATGTAGAAATCCTTTAGAAATCCTACTTAGAAAGGGCTGGCGAGCTACTGCTAGCTCCCGAGCTACTGGTTGGAGATCCCTGTCCTAAAGCCTACTATAGATATCAGACAGCATGAAATCATATCTCAGTATTGTGACTTACATACTCGGTCTCCCTCTTGTTCTCCAGGGAGAAGTTGTGCATGTCCATATTGGCTCCACCGGACACTGACTCCACCTTGTAGCTTTGGGTCTTCTTATTCAGATCTTTTTGGAACAGCTTGTGCACTGAAGGCCTGGTGTCGGCAGGTACACGGCTGTGACCGCCTTTCACCAAGCTGGGCAGCACCGTCAAGGAGTCAGTGGCATTTGCTGAGCCGTCTTCAATTTGATTTCCACTGTTCTCTGTAAGTAAATCCAGACATGTTTGCTTTTCAATATATATTACAGACATAATATCTTTATAACAAAAGGGATGCATTTGACATATGCTACAATATTTCTGCGCATTGCAAATATGGCTGAATGATTGGTAGCTATGCGCAAAGCTCACAAAATGGATAGTGCCTTCTGAACTGCCTTTTGGAACCGCAGATGAAACCAAGTCATAAACAGAAACATGACAATTTAAAATCCACAAATTTCCACAGTATGCAGACCAAAGGATAGTCTCAAACTCGGGTAAACAAGATTTTTAAGGATACTTCTGGGGCATCTGGCAGTGCAAACAGAGGCTGGTTAATCATAGCATTAGCAGCTTATCGTGTCAATATCAACATGGAATTTATAACAGGGTCATAGTGTAAAGGCCTCTTCTCTCCAAACACATATAGAGAGGAATTAGAGGAGTGTTAGAGGGCATGCATGTGGCAGATCTTAGTCACATGACCACAAACATGAAGAGGCCTTGGGAAGACACAATGCCTGTCTAGCTTCATGAAGGCCCTGTCCACAATTATGTTTTGGAGGCCCATATTTGCACAATTACAATGGGGTGAACTCCAGAAACAAAACAGGCTGCAGTTGATAATGTAACATCTATAATGTAACTATTTTAAATACTGGACTATGTTGGTAACTCTCTCATTTGTGTTTAAATGAGCATAAACACTCAGCCTTGATAGACCTCTTTAGTGGTTGTTGGGGCCCAATATCTTTTTGCATGGCGAGTTTAGAAGTGGCCCTGGGGAGACGGCAGAATTCTGGGGAACACACATGCAGTGGCTCACACACACCCAACCAAACATAGATTTAAAGAGTAACTCGAAGCAGATTTTGTGTCTTAGGGTTGTGGTGGAGCAGCGGGCTGCTTGGGGTGTAGCACATATGAACATGGTAGACTGGCAGCCCACCAATGCAGCGCAACCACTTGATCAATTAGAGACATGCTGTGCCTCCTCAGTCCTAAACTCACTCAAACACACATTGTACAAATCAATCAGCCCAGACACTGAAGTATGTTGAAGATTCTTGCTGACAACCATTTTATAGTCCCTCTTGACTTGTATATAACCAAGGAAGTCTAAGGATTTTAGATAAACACATTACACAATTTGTTTGCATAATGTACTACGGCAAACAGCACAAACTGTGGTCAGGGAGCTTGTTAATGTCTGTGGGGAGAGACTGTGCTGGCGCTAGGGACTGATGGTGGTAAAAAAAACCACTAGACTGCAATTGTAACAAGCGACCACCAGGGGCGCTAATGGTAAATGGTCTCAACTTGTACAGCGCTTTCCCACCTACAGGCACTCAAAGCGTTATAGATCAATTTCATCCTCTACATATGTTCTAGTAAACTGGTTTTGGGGTTATTTATTTTCTTTGTCACAGAATTTGGTTTAATAGAATGAATGGACAATTACATGTTTATTAGAATCTGAAGAAACACATGATCTGCATTTGTTGATACATGTCAGAATCAGAATAGATTTTTATTGCCATTGTCAGTGAAAGGATTCACGAACTAATCTACAACCGTACAACATCAACTTGTAATAATGAGCCTAATAAACTATTAAAACACCTATTAACTAGGCTATATAGAATACGATTTTAAATAAAAGCCTAATAATACCATTTTGCACATTTAACACAGAACAGCAGCGTGAATGGATGGATTTACTGCATAAGTGAATTATGCCAGTCCTGAATACATGGTCAAGCCAAGAAGAAGATAAGGGTCCCAGAGGTCTGACATCAGACGCCCGTAAGCAGGCATGGTGTGTGTACTCGCGCACAGGTGCAATGTGTGCCGTTTCCCGCGTGAGTGTTAGCAGACAACATCCATTCACTCTGGAACCTGCACTATGTAACTCGCACATCTCCAAGACAAATAAGTAACGAGTGCTATGCTGTCCATATGTTGTGTTTAAACATGGAGAAATGGTTGTTTCTCACAACTATCTCTCTCTCTCTCTCATGCAAAGACGCTCATGTGGTGCACCCCTCCTGTGCCTTACTCTTATAGTAGCTAATAAAGGTTGTAAGTTGGGAATATGCGTAAAATGAAAGAATAAAATTACATACAACCTGTGTGATCCGTAACACAGGTTCATTCATGCAATTATTCATGTTTAATAGCCAAATGTGTCGCCTATTAGTATTTAACAAAATTGGACTTGGATGGTTGTGGTTGACTTGACTACGTCTAAAAGTTTTCCAGTATGATGGGTAGGTGAAAGCCTAATTACCAGACATTATTTAGCTGGAAATAGTACCTTCCTGCGCACGTGACATAGGTGTATTTTATGGTGTTTCGGCACACACGGCACAACTGTCCTAATGCGCCACAAGGAGCTGGCTGTCATCTGAAGTAATAAGCGCTTACCTTGTTTTGAAGCCGGAATGAGAATACTGTGGAGTTTTTTGGAAGCGACAGGGGAGCACAGCCCCCGTCCCTCCAGTAGAGCCTGAAGTGGTTTGCTTTCCCCAGGTTGGTACTGGCAGCTCAAGCGGGAGCCGCACCTCGCCGTATACACTCCACATGCATGTCCCTCGCCCAGGGCGCACGTCATGCAGCAGCCACAGCCGGGCTCCCTCACCCGCTCCGCGCAGTCCTTGGGCAGGGGCTTGCACTGCAGCAGCGCCGCAGCATCGCACGGTTCGCACCGAATCACCGGCCCCACGGAACCGGCAAGCCGCGTGAACGCAGCAAGTGCTGCCGCCAGACAAAGCAAACATAGAGCGGGCATGTTGTCGTTAAAGCTGGTCACAAAGGGACAGTATGTGAGCTGTCACGCAGGCTTAAGGGGACTTTCTGTGACACAGCGTGCCGGTGAGCCTTCTCCATCTGTATTTTCTTTTACACCAACTTCTCGTTTTATACAGGCGGAAAAAAAGCCAACAAGTCACACCCTCCTCCGTATGAATAATGTAAGGAGTTCCGTTATGAGGGACCGCTGCATCAAGTCCCACAGAGAAGAGGACCTGAGTTCTAGCCGTTTGACAAGATTTTCTTTAAGAATCACTAGTTTTGCTGTCAGATCAAATAGTTGATAATCACAGATAGCCTAGAGGTGCACCTCCCTAGCTGCAAGTGCATACACCTCATGCTTTTGTCCATAGTAGAATACATTTATCTGGTAATGTGCATAAAGAATGTTGTTTTCCTTCAGTATCTACTGTTTATATAAAGCTCTGGAGGTTTGCACTGGCCACATTCCTGCTGGCATCCCTGGCATGCAAGTGAATTCTCATTGGTGGGGTACCCCCCACATGCTCTTACTGATATAACATGCCTTTGGGTAGGTGTGTAGGTGGCCTTCTAAAACAATAATTTCTTTGCATATAATCCCTGTGCGTGTGGCCGCATTCTTAGTGGTGGGTGCCGACAGAGAGGTATTGCACACCGTAATGGACTGCTGGACAGTGGATACTGCACCTCTCTCAGACATGTGAACACATGGGCTTCTTTCACAAGTTCACTTTTACAGAGCTGGAGATCCTGCACCATATGGACCAGGTGGCCAGTCCATTCTTCCACAACAGCATCCCTCATTCCAGCCATCCTTCAGGATTTTAAATATTAGACATTGTTGGGTTGTGCACTCTCAGCGTCCCTGTTAGGCATATCCTCATGTTCTGCAATAACAAACGCATGAGGGGGGCGCACACTGAGAAAATAAAGCAATCAGTATTGGCCATTGTGTGATTTTTACCACAGAAGCAGAAAAAGTGTTGAGACTGCAATATGAAAAACAAGCAGCGGGTAAGGAAACACCCCCAGAACAGCAAGAAACGTCTCCAGCTAAGATTAGTTTTCTTATTACTTGAATTTTTAGCCCTGCGTTTTCTATAATATTTGGAGTCTGACCTTTGGTGTGTTTATTGTCTACTGATCTGTCATTTTAGCAGGCCCTGAGGAATGGTGTTTGAATACAGCTTGTTCTCACTTTATTTTCATATAATTTAAAACTTTTCCCCCTGCTGGCTTATTATAAGTGTATAGTCAAAATACAGACAAGGTATTCCTTATTTTGCAAATATAAGAAAGCTCAAATCAAATTGAAATGGCCACATGAGATTGCTGTTCAATCATAATTCACTTGAAGCTGTTCAATAGTTCAAACCTGATTGATTATGATTATTTTGCCGACTGACATAGATAATATAGCATTTAAATGTCATGTAATTCGTGTGCAGAGACATCATGGCAGTAATTCGCCTGGGGCCTGGGGTTTGTGCATGGTAAAAAAGTGAAACAAAATCCGATTAGTGCTGGCAGTGAGCCACGTCTCATTTATTAAACCATACGCTCCGTGTCTCTGCCGCAGTCAGTTTCAGCCGCTGGCAATCATTGTTTGCCTTACTTCACAATACATCAGCACCATTGCCTCCTCAGCCTCAAGGAATTTGATAGGCTTTGGCTATTAATCTCCTTTTTCTTACAGTGTATCGGGTCACATTCCTCTTTTACGTTTCCACAAAGCATTTTTATGCCTTGCTTTTTCCCCCATTTGCCTCTCAGGACATAGGGCATTTTTTAATTGTTATTTTCACTTGGTATTTTTTTGTTTTATTGCTTCTGAAACACCTCCTCATGATGCACCATCAAGTGCTTGGACTCTTTATTTTCATAACAAATTGATCTAGTGTCATCTGAATGCTGTATTAGAGTCATATCAATGAAGTAATCATGATAGAAGCAGAAAAACAATCAAAGAATTAGGCGAAAATTAAATTTCTCACTTCACTCTTTCCCTATAATTATGCAAAAAAATCAATGTATATGGCTGTGGACATTAGAAAATGTTTTGTGGGTTGGACCTGGCCCAGGAGATGGAAGATAAAGGCTGTAGTTACTGTAGAAATGTTTATTTTTGATTATTATTCCAATAAAATATGCTTCTATAAACATAGAAGGCTATAATTCTGACCTTCTATGTGAAATCTGTGTTTATTCTCCATATATTCACATTTTTGAGAAAAAAAACAACAAAACAATTGTCCTAAATGTTACCCCAGAGTTGTGCTCATTTTTGGCACAAATGTTACTCCATACTTTAGTCCTCCATGTTCTATATAAACAGGAAACAAGGTAGCAGCTGACCAGAGACATATTTTCAGGATGAAGAAGTCAAGTTTTCAGACAAAAAAAAACCCAAGTTTTTATCTCGTACCGTTTTGAATCCCTGGGCGATTTTGTAAAGTGCCGAGTCAGCAGTTTTAGCTCATGGGTGGGCTCGTTTTAAAGCCCCAAGCCTCCTCTTTCCACTGCAAAAAACAATCAGTCTCTACGACATTTACGCGCGGAGATATTCGCTAAAGTCGCGGGTGTCGCGGGTCTCATATCCCGAGTCCGCAGGATATGAGACTCCAGAGGGTTAAAGTATGTGTCACTTTCACCATGAAGCCTGTCTTACCCAAGTTAAGTAAATCACAACACACATTGCGAGAAATAAGTGAAAAATGATGCCCATATTAATGTAATTATTAGAGAGATAAAGAGAGAGGTAAAAATGCTTCACATGCTTTTCACAACCATTACCAGTACAGCACAACAACCTATCCATTCAACAAAATGAACTGCAGTGCTTACTTTAGCTTTGCCAGAGAACACAGCGAATCCCGGGTATACACATTTATCGTTAATTACTGTAAGCACTCTTAGCAACACAGCCTCTTACTGTTTAGAAAAAAAACAACACTTTGCAGACATTGGCTCTGCAATGAATAGGAGTGGGAATGATTCGAAACGAAACGCGATACATGGCTCACGATAATGATAACCTGCACGATTTGCCGATACTGCAGTAATCAATATATTGCACATAATAACATACACAATATAGCACTATTGTTTTAGTGAATAGTTTTATGAACACTTTTTAAACTTGGCACTCTTTCAAAGACACAATAAAGTAATTTTCGGCCAGAACGGTTCATAAAAAACAATACAATCTTCTCCACGAGACGAAAATCTGCCGAAAAACAAAACAAAACCGGCTGTCGTCACCAATGTACAGGAAGTACAGGAGACAGGCATGCAAACGCACCAATCAGGACGCAGAACCGCTGACTGAGGCCCCGCCCACTCAAGAAACAACAAAAAAAAAGGCAAAATGTGAATGAACTTCGAAGGTTTGGCTACAAGAGAAATGGGAGCTTAATGGAACTGAAACAAAGGGTTAAACAAAGGCTAAACCAGGACCAAACCAGGACTTTCTTGCATAACGTCGATTTGATTCTTTTTGGCTCAAATTAAGTTCCGGTTTGTGCTGCGTGTGACAGAAATAATAAGCCATTCATTGAGGTAGAAATATAAAATAGACTGCATCAGTGACCAAAAGTACAAGAACGTACTCTTGCCCACCATCTTGAATTTTCTTCAGCGTCTTCCTTTTACAAGTCAAATTCTGGACCTAAACAGTTTAAAATTAACTTTTAAAGACACAAGCAATTTTGAATCTTTTTCAACATTTTTACTTTATAAATTACTGCACGCTCCATCTTTGTTTCGGTTTTATATTTGTTTTCATTTGCATTGTTTCTTTTTTCCTTAAATAGTAACAGATCACTTCATTTACTTTTAAATACACAACCATATACCTGTTTCCAAAAGGAAGAAAATAACCACAAGTTAATCTCATTAATACAAACACATCATTAAAAGTTATTTATTTGTGTGACAGTGTTTGGTCCAAGTTATTTAAATGGTAGTGCTGCCCTCTACAGTCCAGACTGTATTATTGACCATTACTGGCCTCTATGGAGCTCCACGGTCCCGCCCTTATCCGGGCTCTTTCTGGCGCCAGGAAGTAAAAATCCCATTCAAAATCTCCATAGACTTTTCGAAAAATTCATATTATAAGAGTTTGAAAGCACGATGGAGGCTAATCAGCTACACGCTAACTGCTAGCCATAGCGCAGATATTTTACAAGTAAGAAAATACCAAATACTTGAAAACACAGAAAAATGCTTTTATAACTTTTTGTATTATGTGTGTTTTATGCCCATAAGTCACCATTGCTATCATTCTTTTAAACTTTTGAAATGTCTATGCAATTTCTAAATGGTATTTTTACTTTCGGCACCAGGGCGGGGCTTGTGCCGACGGGCTCCATTTACTTTGAAAGCACTGCAGCCTCATTAATATTCATGACACTGTTAATTAATATGCACGGCGTCATCAAAAGTATCAACATCGTATCGTGCCACAAAATATCGCGATATATCGGAAAATTGATATATTGTCACATCCTTAGCAATGAAAATATAATAGTTTAGCGAAGTCTGTTTCTTTTCAGACTGTTGACTGCGCGGGTCTGCCACTTTGAATCTGATCCTTCTATTTTGGGCCACTCTTGAGCTGCTTTCCCATCAAGCAATGATAAAGATGTAATAATTCTGAATAATCTTGGCTGTGAGTTATAGAGACAGGCGTAAATCACAAAAACAGCAGAGTCTGTGCCAAGAATTTTTATTTGGCTCAGCTGAATTGTGACAGTGAATATAACCCTTAAGTTCAGATAATCAATAGCAGCGTGTTGTTCTCAACAACTATGCACTGTATCTGGATACTCTCAGTCTCACAATAAATCACAATGTACGCATCCATTTGACACTGGCTTATCGACATGTGATGTGCTGATGCTCGCTTAAAAAAATAAATAGTTTTATAGTTTGGTGTTTACTCATGGCTGAAGATTTGTACCTTCAGGCCTGCGTTTAAGAAGTCCAAGTGGATAAAAAAAACAGGTACAACTGTGTCAGTACATTCCTGTTTGGCTTTTATGAGTTTTCCATTCAAAAGATTTTCCACATTTGCAACATGGTAATCAAAAGGACTTGATTATGTTCTCAGGAGTTAATAGTGGATTTCATTAATGTGTCGTCATAGCCCTTCAGTGTTTACATAGGACTGGAGCTGTCATTATGATCTATTCAATGTCACACTCGTTTTTGATAGCTGTAATGTTGTAATTGTCATTTTTGCTTACAATCAATGGATTAACTCAACATGAACACAAGTCTCTGACAAGATTAGTCAAATTTGGATGAGATGCCAACAGGCATATGTGCCGCTTGAATGGCCGGCCTGGTCCACAGTAAGAACTGAGTTAACTAGCAGTAGGTTTTTAATCATGGCAGCTACAGAGGGACGCAGGAGGTTTGGGTGCAGCAATTGTTACGATGTGTTTGTGGTGTAGCTCTGCTGTTTGTTTGGGCTGCAGTTAGCTCCAGATATGCCTGGCAGCTCTCTGCAGGAGGTCCCAGCCTTGCCCAGCAGAGGCACACTCTAATTGGTCAGACAGGCACTATGGCACCTTAGATTGTACTCATGCCTGGGGTCAGGTACGGTGCACTTAGCCACATACCGCAGGAAGATCACAGTGCTGTGCACACATTGGGCCTGCATGAGTAGGAGGCTCTGCAGCACACATGAGAGAAGACAATCTGCTCTGGAGCTCTCAAGTTGACCAACTCAAGTGACACTTTCCTGAGAATGAGCCAATTCCAGGCTACTAAGAGGATCAATTTCCTCTTCCTCATCCTGACACACATACTTTGCCATTGCCAGTGACAGACTTGTCCTACAGCACACAGCTACAGCTAGTGCTCCAGGGCTCTTTTTAAAAGCTACACAGTGGAGCACAGTGCCTGGGATCAGTGTCTGACTGCAAAGTCCTCACTAAGAGGATTGAGATCTTAAATCTCACTCTCTAGTCTCCAATTTCAACTTAGTGGTACAGTAGACTTCCCTGTGGTATTTATCAACTTTGCACAATTTAATTCAGTTAATGCTTCATTTAAATAACCTTGTTAGGAAAACTGTTGAGCTGAATTGTTGTGGGATCTAGAGTAGAGAGAATGAGAGAGAGAGAGAGAGAGAGAGAGAGACAGGGAGAGAGAGAGAGAGAAAGAGACAGAGAGAGAGAGAGATACAGAGAGAGAGACATCAAGAGAAGTCTAATCTTGGCTTCTGGAGAGCGCTGCAGCCTGCACTGAGCAGATCACATGATATCATCTCTGGAGAGAGGGATATTTCTTTCTTTGCTGTGTCCTAATTCAAAAGAAAGCCTTTTATCGATCATTTTATCAAGCCATCAACCAATTAATTTATTTTTGTATAGCCCAATATCACCACAAGAGTCACCTCAGATGGCGTCACATTCATCAAAACAGTGAAACAAGGAGCAAATGTAATCAATGAATCAATCAAAATGTATTTATGAAGCGCTTTACAACAACCACAGTTGACCAAAGTGCTGAACACAAAAATTGAGCACAATAAAAACTAAACATAAAATGCAATTAAAAAGAGAAACACATGATCAAATATTTACAGCAATGAGTGCCACAAGCTATGTGTGAAAAGCTGTTTTAAGCAGGTGAGTCTTAAGCTTGGCCTTGAACAGGGGCAGGTCTGTGATGGCGCGTTACTCCAAGGGCAACGAGTTCCAGAGTTTGGGACCTGCCACTGAAAAAGCACGATCGCCCCACTGCTTGCAGCGCGACCTGGGTACCTTCAGCAGGTGTTGCTGGGCAGAAAGCAGGGCTCTGCTGGGCTGATGAGGGGTCAGAGACTCACATAAATATGCAGGTGCAAGGCCGTGGATGGAGGTGAAGACGAATACCACTACTATTGAATTCTGAACAAAACCGGGAGCCAGAGCGGAGGACAGGTGTGATGTGGTCGGGTTTGCGAGAGTTGGTGAGGAGCCGGGCAGCAGCATTTTGCCGGGCAGGAGTTGTAGTCTGTGCTTGCCCTAACCACAGAGTCAGTTTGTTTGGGAAAGTCCAAATGACTGTCCAAATTTACATCCAGGTTTCTGACGATGCTGTTGTGATGGGGAACCAGAGAGTGAAGACCAGGAGCAGTGCTGGATGGGGTTGGGGCACCAAAGAAACAGTATTCGGTTTTGCCCTCGTTCAAACACAGGAAGTTCTGTGTGAGCCAGAGCTTTATGTCCTCCAGGCATCTGTGGAAGGACTGAAGTGTGTCTGGGGAGTTTGGTGAAGTGGGGAGGTAAAGTTGAAGGTCGTCTGCATACATATGGAAGGACATATTATGTTTAGTGATAATTGAACCAAGGGGTCAAGTGAAAATACGACAGGACCGAGACTCGAAAAATTGTTCTCTCACTTTAATCACCAATACCCCTTCCAAGCTCAACTTCTTTGAGCTGAGATTCTGCACTAAGTTTTCGAAGGGGTTTCGAAACAAAACGGGCTCTGACAGAAGAGATAAAATGTCGTCCCGTTCCGGTAAATCGCAGAAAGAGAACCTCCACCTCACGCCCCCCAAGACCGATCATTATATACTTCCAGGAGTACACGACCAAGGATCTTATCCTGAGGGAGGCCTGGAAAAAGAAATTCAAGGTGGGCCCCAGCTTCATTGGCTTTGATCATGACTATCCAACCGAGATAGTCAAAACACGTAAGGAAAACAACCCCATCAAAAAGATTCTTAAAGATAAGAACATAAGATTCCAAACACCATTCACTAATATGAGAATTCACTGGGACTCTGGCCTGGGACTTATTGCCTGTTATTCTCCCTCAAGGCTTTTTTCTTCAAGGCCTTTTATTTCTTTGGAAATAAGGGCCTTGTTGTTGAGATATACAGTTATTATTTTCTGGGGGAGAATGTTGTCAACACAAAAGTTCTTCTTTGTTTACATCAATGTTATTGTCATGGAAAGCATCCCAGTGCATACGGATTTTGTGAGGGGCTTACTACGTTTGAGCATAGTTTTATATGTGGGGATCAGGTGGACGGTGTTGTGGTCTGAGTTCACCAATGGGGGTTGTTGTTTTGCCACATACGCTCCCTTAATGTTGCCATAGCACTCCAGTGTTTTCTTGTCTCGTGTTACACAGTCAACATACTGCACAAAACCTGGCAGGGCTGACTCCAGTATACAGTGATTCATGTCGCCAAGAATTAGTACAGGTGCCCCGTGGGAACGCCTTTGATGCGTTCCCACTCGGCGGGACGTATACCGCGCACACAACCACATTTCCAAATTCCCTCAGAAGGTAGAAGGGTCTAAGAGAGACGCACAGTATTTCCACGTCCGGATTACAAATAGTTTCTCTGATGGTGTACAATTTGCACCAGTCGTTGTTTACGTAAATCGTGCCTCCCCCTCGACTTTTCCCCGAAGGTTTGGTCTGCTCGGATCAGTGTAAATCCCTCGACATCTACCAGCGTGTCAGCGATGTCATTGTGCAACCAAGTCTCCGTAAAAACCATCAGGCTAGCCGTCACCTTAGCATTAGCCCATAGCTCCTCCATCTTCCCCCGCAGTGACCTGGCGTTGCATAGTATCAGTGAGGGTAAAGGTGGTCTGTTGCCCCGTCTTCGTAAACGCTGCCGTACACGCCGCCCTCTCTTCCTAGGTCTTATACGTGCTGATGTTCGCCTCACACACTGAGGTATATCCAAGGCTGCCGTGTTGGCGTGTGTGGCCGTACGGGTGTAGGTAATGGGAAAGTGGGTC